>PVLD010010628.1:0-69774 GCA_004027595.1 Dinomys branickii
GGTTTCATTTAAACGGTTTTTCATGCTTTCAGTGTTAGTTTTCAAAACCTGGCATTCTCTTTGGACCTGTTTCATTCTTGGTAATTCATTCCTAAATTGCTCTTGTAACGTTTCCATTTGTTTCCTATTTTCTTCTAGTATTTTGTCTATTTCTTGTCTGTGTGAATGGAACATTTCTTCCATCATTGTTTTCAGCTCGCTTTTTGTCTGAGAAATCATTGCGGGTATGTGGGTTATTTCTGCTTTGAGCTCTTTCATGGCCTGTTGGAGTTGTTTTATTTCGGATGCAATAGTTTCATAACTTGAAGTTATGAGGCTTCCTGGTTCCCCTGTATCTTCACATTCAAAACTTGTTCTGAGAGGGGTTGAGTTTTGAGACTGCGTTTTGTTCCTCTGTTTTCCCATTTTTGGGTACCAGATTCAAACTGTGGAGCTATAAATTCCACAGACAGTTCAGCAGGCAAAGGTCTGCTACAGAGGCTGCTCCAATGGTTACTTCTCTTTGGGAGAATGTCCCTTAAGCTGTCTGCTGATATTTCCACTTCTACTCCCTATCCCAAGACCTGGCCGGGGCGAATAAACAGCTCGCCACCCCAGGATTCTTGCAGATAGGCCACTCAGGTGTTCCTCCCTGGGTGGAGCTCCTTCCCCCCTCACAAAACCCGTTGGGGCGCCTAAGTAGGTCTTCCCACCCGGGAGATCCCGCAGTCCTTAAAGCTGCTATGTCTCTCGCTGGGCTGAGCTTCTTCCCGATTCAGGAAAAACCGGTTAGAGCGCGCATTTAACTCACCCTGTGATCATGCAGACAGGAGTGCCATTCAGATGTTTTTCCCTGGATGGAGATTTTCCCTGACTCAGAAATCCCGCCGGCCGGTCGCTGTTGCTCCAGTTCGCGCAGCACTGGCTGCGGGGGTGGGCTTCTGAGCGGAATCCCGGAGCGCTGCCCAGTTTGGTGCAGTTTGTCCCAGTAGCGCGTTCTCTGTCTGGTTTAGGAGCTGAAGCCATTCTTCCCTCTGCACTCGCTCTCTCGGCTGGTCGTCTTCTTCCCGGAAGTCCTCATTTCTGTCTTCATATTGCTATATTTCATTGTTTGGGTGGTAATCCTCTGGGAGGTTCTCTCTCTGCTGCCTACCCGGTCGCCATCTTCCCGGAAGTCGCTGCTATCATTTTAGAAAATTCATTTGAGTGACATTGTTTTCCTCTATTTCATTGTCCCCTGGATTTGTCTGGGGTGAGCTGGAGGTCTGAGGTTGCATTTTGCTTCCCTGTCTTGACATTTTATATTTTTGCTTTTAATTTGTTTTCTGTGTTGATGCTTGTAAGTTTTTTATGTTAGGTAACTTTATGACTCTTATTGAGGTTTCTTTAGGAAATGTCTATTCCTCAAAGATATCTTCTAGGAGGTCATTATGTCTGTGTCAAGATCATACCTTTCCAATTTTTTAAGGATGAGAAATTGCTATGTATTTGGCTCAGCACCCAGTCCTTTGGTGCTGGATTATGGTGATGGTATCACCCCAGACAACCACAGTGTTGCCATACAAGGGTGAACAACTGATTACAACAGGTATAGCATCTTGGCTAAAGTTTTATAATTAGATATAGCAATATCATCAAGCACATGGTAGAGACTGACAACCTGTGGTAACTGTTAATTTGATACCTTTAACTGTAGTAGCAAGATCTATTGTTATATAACAAAATCCAACATAAACCAGGAACTTGTTTACAGAGAGTTTCCTGTTTATACAGTACTTTTATCCTGGGGGGCTGACTTTAAGAGAGATATGTTGCAAAATAGAGCAATAATTAAAGAGAAATACAGTAGAAGAAAGGTTAAAGGACAAAGATGATCACCCAAGGTTTGGGAAACTGGAAAAGAGGACAGGAGAGAAAGAATGAAAGAGAAAGCAAAAGAATATTGAAGCAAACCAAAAAGACTAGAGACAATGTTCATTCACATTTAAATATCAAAGAATCTAGAAAGGCAATTGAGTAGAAAAAGGGAATAAACTGACAGAACAAAACAAACAATGTATGTCAGAACCCAAACACCTCCCCCAAAACACAACAGGAAAAAAGAAACACAACAAAGCAATAAAGAAAAAGAAGAGAAAAAATTCCTCTAGTACCCATAGTTTTGTGATAATATCCAAGTTATAGCCCAGGTCTCTGCTAGATAAACCCACCAAGTATGCAGTAAGGTTAATGCTCAGAAGGGGGACTGGTCTTGTCCTCCAGATATAGGGGCTGGGGCTAGGGTCTTCAGCCCGTGGTTTTCTGGATGTCCAGCCCACCTCTTCTTCCCATGATTGTTTCGGCTTTGCTGCCCGGTTGCTGTGGTACTCTCGGACAGAGCGAGCCTAAGACTGCTCCCGTTGCTGTGTACAGATGGCCCTGCCCAGACCTTGCACAGCATCCTCTCTTCCACACTGCTGGCTCCCCTTACCCACTGGTTGCAGGGCAGGGCATGGGGACTGCGAGCTCCCCACTCCTTGTCCCCCCACGCCCAACACTATTTGTGCCACTGGTTGCAGGGCAGGGGGAGTGCTGCCTCCTCATGCCTTGACCCCCTTGCACCCAAGGCTACTTGTGCTGTTTTTTATAGTGCAGGGAGAGATGACCCACCACTCCTTGTCCCTCCATATCCAGGGCTGCTTTTGCTGGTGGTGGCAGGGTGGAGAGAGTGCTGACTTCACATACCCAAGCTGCTTGAATTTCATAACAGCAATCCCCTTCCTGCTCTGGCACCAGGACAGGATGGGGTCATGGGTGCCAGGTGAAGTTTGCTACCAGGCTATAGAGTCCTCTGATGGAAAGCAAAAGAGGTGAAGGACCTTATATCCCAAATCAATCCTGTGTGGCTTGAATTAGCTATACTATTTCAGACCATATGGTTTTTGGAAGCTTCCCTAATGGTAGTCCTGCTCCACACACAGGTGACAGACCCAAAGGGCTAGATAATTGCTTTGTAAAGTCCTCTGTCTCTGTATTGTTTGATATCAAATTCTCTTATTTCAGACTGATTTTGGCAGCAGGATGTATGTCCCTCCCTTCCTTCCAAGGAGCATGTTTTTAGTTGATTTTCTCTGAGTAGTTCCAATCTAGCTCTTCCTCTATTCAGCCATGTTGAAACTTCCCTAAACTTACTTTTATGTAGATTTGAATATAGTTCAAATCATAAAGCCAGGGAATAGACAGATGGTAACCAGAGCCTGGAGGATAGAAGATTGACAGATTAGAGAGTTGATCAAAGGCACGAAGTTTCAGATAGGCAAGAGCAATTTTGAAATAGATTTTGAGATCTCTTTCATAGAAGAGTAAATATAGTTAATAAAAATGTATGATACATTTCAAAGTAACTAAGGAAATAGATTTCAATATATCACCATAAAAAGATAAGTGATGTGACAGACATATGAATTAGCTGAATTTAATTATGCCAGATTGTACATCTATATCAAAACAACACATTATACCCCATAAATGTATACAACTATGAGTGTGTGTCAACAATAATACTAATTAAACATGCACTTGTTTTAAGATGTGTTTATTTTTAATATAAAGCTTAAAAACAGTTAAAACAGAAATGGACTTTTTCTACATGGTGAGACGTTGTCTCAAAAAGATAAAAGGAATTTTCCTTACCTGGCACAAATGCATATCTTAATTAAAAAGTAAGCCTTTGGCTTATGTCGTGGTTTGTGTCTAGATGTCCCTGCAAGTCTCATGCAGTCATGGGGGTGGACTTTTCAGAGGTAACTGAATCTAGAATTTGTGAATGATTCCTGGTCCAGTGCTGGGATTCAGGTGGTGAATGCTACACCTGCCCTAGGTGTAGCTTGCATACAATATGAGGGACAGAAAGACCCTTCTCCCTCTCTGTCTTGTTTCTTTCACTGTCTTTCACAATCATGAACTGTTGCTCCTCTGCCATGTGCCACCCTGACATGAAGCCAGCCATTTACAAACTGAAACATCTACAAACTGTGAGCTAAATAAATGTTTCCCTCTTTAACTTTTGGTGTTGGGTATTTTGTATCAGCAATGACAGAAAAGTAACTAAGACAATTTAATAATGAAATACTAAGGTATTCTTGTTATTGACTGATAAGGAAGAAGATAATAAAAATTAGTACAAAGATACTTTATTGTATCACCATTTATCATTTTTGTGGAAGTAAATCCATATAATAAGATAAAAGTTGAAATCAGATCTAAAACATTGAAAAGGACCAAGTTTTCATTCTGCAGTTGATAGCAATGTAAACCTAAAATATATAAAGAATAAACTAAAAGTTATTATAAAACTATTTTGGTAAAGTAACTGATTAAAAGTGAATAAGCAAAAATTTTTCTATGTACAAAAACTACCAATTTAGACAAACAGTGGAATATGATATTTAAAATATAAGATCTGAGAATATAATTGGTAATATATGAAACATGAAAAATTAAATTTTTTCTAAGGAGGGTAATGAAGTGTTGAAAAGAAAGACATACTTCAGATATGAATAATTTATGGTATAAGATGTGAATTTTTCTCAAATATATATACATTTAACATCTTCATTTCAAAATACCAGCCAAATTGTTGAAAAAAGTTGCAAAACGTATCGTTTGGCAAAACAGATTATTAGAATGAAAAATTTAAGTAACAGTGTTGAGGGAAACCAGCCATACCAGACATAAACATTACAAATCTAGAGAGCTAGAAAATTTGAGTTTGTTACTTGTGCAAGACTGAGGAGGATCATAACCTGGAGATGGAAGTCAAACTATATATATGAATATTTAACATGTGATAAAGACAGAATTCAAGGAAATAGGGAAGGAAAGAAATGGTTAAATAGTAGTGTTAATTAACATTTTCACTTCCTACATTTAACTAAAGATGGCTTAAACATTGGAAACTTTTCAAAATAATGTTATAAAATCAATTTAGGATATTGGTTTAGGGAAGATATTCCAAGCGTTGCATAAAATTTAGAAGCTATAAAAAGGAAACATACATTTAAAGTTGTGAAATTAACCCTTCAATGAAAACAAATATGACAGTCAAACCTTGAATAAGAACTTTGGGAAAATAATTTAAAAACCATATGAAATGATTAGTTTTCTTTCTAATAAAGGACTTCTAATAAGAAAAAGCAGCACAGCCCCGCAGATAGATACATGTAACAGATTACACAAAAAAAAATCTAGAAAAACTAAACATCTATCAGCTGTGGTTCGTACAAATGGGTAGAGTACACAGGTCTTATTTCAAAATGAGGTAGATATTTTAACAAATATAGAAAAAGTTCTAAATTGAATCATTACATAACTAAAAAGGTAAACCAAAAGTATACAGAAATTTGTTTTATTTCTCAAAAAGTAGGATACACATAAAAATATGTAGAAAAATACAGTATAAACTATTTTCTTCTCTGGGAATGACATGAAATGGTAATTGATTCTCAGATTTATATGTCTTTAATCTTAAAATGTGTCTTTGCACGTTATTTTTATGTTGTTTTAAACTGTTGATTTGATTTGATTATAATATCATATAATCAAAATATGTCTCATTTTTAAAGTGAATTGAAACATTACCTAGACCCAGGATTGGGACCAAATTTCTGCCAAAAATCATCTCTGTTCTGTCCTTTACGTGTATAACTTTCAGCTAGATCTTGCTGCAGATCAAACTCTGTTGATTACTGTGCTACTTTGTCTGGAAAATTAACATTTTCAAGTGAATAACATTTGTTAAGATTCTTTAGAAGTGAAGTGCCGAGAACTAAGATGAAAATTTTTTAATTCATGTTTTTGGTGATTACGAATATCTACTCCTTGTACTGAAAAAAACCACTCCCCAAAGCAAAATGTGAGTATAAGAAATTATATCTTAGGAATGAATTTTTCAAGATCAATCCATCAAATATTTGGCATCTACTCTATTAAGCTGATGCAGTGAATAAGACTGCTAAGACGGTCCCTGCTATCAAGCAGTCTGCATCGTCTTTTAATCCAGCCCCTTGGCCATAGCATGTCTACCGCAAATGGTCCCTGTCAACTTTTAAGAGAATGTCTTTATCATCACTATTTGCAGTAATGTTCATTTAATGCAATGCTTAATGTGTCTATTTTATGATAGGTGATTTCTTCAAAAGTCACCAAATTAAATGGAATTTAAAGAGAAAAGACAAGAACATTAATATTTGCAATATCTGTAGTTGAATACATTATGTTATCTCCTATGTAACTAATTTTGTTTTAGTTTTTAGTATTATTTGAATTTAACTCTTTGTTTTAGAAATACACATTTTGAAATGTGGAAACCTATTGTATAAGTTTTTAGTAGACCCAAATGAAACATGTAAAGGCTAAATTATTCTGCTCATTATTTTTATTATTCTGACAATGATTCTAAAGGCATGTTTACATGTAAAGAAATTTCTTTAACTGAAAAACAGTGTTCTTTTGTAACTGCTTCGGTTTTTATTTTGGCTGGTTTGTGCATTTCATCATTATAAATATCTAAAATTCTTTTTTCCAAATAAAATAGTTATCTCTAGGTATTGTGCCAAATTATTTCATTCCAAAGAGGAAAAATATATACTATACTTCTTACAATTTCTCTAAGTTGTTGGAAGGAAAAAAGTCCTCTTTGATATTTCATATATTTTTTAAATTGTGGTTCTCGGGGTTTTAAAAAAGATGTGACTAAATCTCATTCCTTTCTTCTATGTGGCAACAGTATTTTTAAGAAAGTATTGTGTCTTCAAATGGCAGCCAAGCTTATGCCAGAGAAATAAAAGTCATTCAGCCATTACATTAATAATTGGTTATTAAGAATTTGAATAAGAACTTGAAAATTAATTGATCACCAGCTAAATTTTATCTTTTCTCTCATTTCTATCAAACCAATTTGTGTATAGACACAGTTTAATGAGCAAATAGGAAGTTTCACCAAAGAAATTATTGTGTTTTCTCTGTTATTAAGAGAAAGCTCCTAGAATCACTTCAACCATTTTAATTATATTTTTATTTTAAATATTTAATAGACAAGGATTGTATATACTATATACAAGATGAACATTGTGGTGGCCATATATATATATATATATATATATATATATATATATTTAATATCAGGCTAATTGTCACACACATCGTCACTACCACCGTTGTACATAGATACCCAAAATTGTTTATCTCATACTAAAATTTGAAATTAAGGTCTACTTGTGACAAATGCCTACTCATTTTCCCATGTCCACAGCACCTAGTAACCACTGTTCTGTTATCCACTCTTATGATTTGAAAGTTTAAGCTCTATATAAATGGGTAATCATGTTTCTCTTCGTCTATTTGTCTTCTAATACCTGGTTTATTTCACTTAGCACCAGGGCATCCAGATTCATGCACGTTTTTCCAAATGTCAGGATTGCTTTCATATGTTATTACTGAATAACATTTCATTTGGGTATTAACATATATACACTCTGTGTTTTATAATCCGTTCCCTGACTGACAGGTTGTTTCCATATTTTGGCTCTTATAACTAGTGCTCTGCTTCATGCACATGGTCACTGTACAGCTCAACAATTTTACATGGCTCCTAGTCCTTCCGAAATTATTTGGAACCAGTTTACTGTAATTTGGTAAGCTGGCAATGTTCTTTATTTTCTACCTGAAAAAGGTAGAACCTGGTTCAGGAAATGGCATTACTATGAAAGGAATAAATTCTATTGGTTAACGGTTGGGAGCCATTCCTTCAGTTCCCCCAAGTGTTTCTCTGGAGTTCTGTTAGTCTGAATACCTTCAACTTCAATCTATTACCACAGCCCTTATTCTAAAATCATAAAATGCTCTGAAATTGAAGAGGCATGTTTTAAACTTCAGGGAAAAATTTTTTGAAAAGTGAATTGAATACAGATATCTGAGAAAAATCCTTCTCTTTACTGAGTGATGCTCTATGGCATAACTTTCCCACAGACATACTTCTGAAAATAAATATCACCAAATATAAAACAGCAAAATAAATTAATTTTAAGAAATCTGAATTTTTAAAATTGAATATCTACCTCTTTTTTACTAAAAATCTTCTCTAGAGCCAATTCATATTTCAATATGAATGGTGACCATCCCAGAGGGGCTATTATCCCAAACACTTAATCACAGAAAACTTTCCCCTGTACAACATCTGTTTAGTAGAACACAATTTAGGTATCACTGATGAGCACATATCTTCAGACATCAGGAAAAATAAAAGGAATTACCTTAATAACTGAGTGCCAACCAAATCTCCTGCTGGATTTAAATAAATTTATACTTCAGAAAATATATCTATAATATCATCTTTAATTGGCAAAAACTCATTTTGAGGATTTGATTTGGAGCTTTATAATTAGCTGATATAATTATACCTTGGAAGAGAGTCTATCAAGGATTCTGTGGGTCAGATTGTATTCTTGCAGTTGTTAGAACAGGGCATTGCTGGTCATCAGAGGCACTGGGCCATTACTGAGCGTTGTTATACTCTGAGAGCTGGCTCTATCCAACATGTCAGGCATGAAGTCCATCTGAATGGGAAGCCTGGGTTTAGAAACCATGTAATTTGGCCACCTCTAGGCAATGACTATCTGGACTCTGAAATGGGCAGATAAAAATGAGACGTTTCTATCTTAATAATAGCTGGTGCTCACTCTTAGAAAGTTAATGGATAAAAAGTGGTATTTGCCATAAGTTTGAGATCTTTCATCATTAATCTTTGTGTTATTTGGAGACTTAAACTGTCACTACTCCTGTGGTTCAGAATTTTCTCTCACTATCTAACTACTTAATGTTTACTTGGGGACACCTTAGAGCTCTTTTCTGTCACTCCTTCTTCATATATTTAAAATTAATTTTAAATACCATGAGACAACTGTCACTCCGTTATATCACTTGGCAGCTTAGCTTTCAGTTATTTTTTCATATCCCATAAACATTGTGTCTAAATGATAAATTATCTACTAATTGTTTTATCTAAGAGATCAATTTCTTTGTACTCTTTCTTCAATTTCTATGATCTACCACCCTCATTGTCTATCTACAGAAATCTCTATTGTGTCGTATAGGCAGCAAATAGAAGATCATTCTTATATGTGAAGATTCTACATTCTAAAAACACCTTTCATATAAACAGGGACAAAATTTGTCTTTAATTGAAAGAGACAAAAGACACAGATGATACAAAACTGGTTTATAGGTTTATTTGGTGATGTGATTTCAGTGATTTCACACTAAACATGAAGTATAGAAACATTCTTTTTTACTTAATGGGGTCTCATCTAATAATTAACTGAAGAAAAATATTTGCTGATACAAAAGACTGCTTGAGGATTTTGGAGAACTCATCCTGGAAACAAGGGAGGGTGGAGTGGACAGAAGCCATCAGCACCAAACACAACCAGTCGTACTTTGCTAAGTGCTAGCTCTGAGCACTCACTACGTGTTTTGAAGAGGAAAACCTGGATGATAGTTCTAATACTGAGGAACAGATGGTTCACATTATGTCACATTTTAGTTAGAAATTTGATGTGATACAGTTTTTTTTTTTTAATTTGAGAGTTGGATATGACAAAAAAGACATTGTTGTTAACACACCATTAAAACATCTTTCCCGGATCATGAGCTTGTTTTTATCTGAAGCAACTCTTCCAAGTTTGAACCACACATTGTATGATCTTTCCCAGATGCTTGAGTTTTGGATTCCCTGAACCCCTAATCTCTTCATTCATTCTGAATGAACTGCTGGGCTTTGTGCTGCAGTTAGGAAGTAAGCTGAGGAAAGGAGGCCTCATGTCTTGGAAACTCAAGGACTGTGAATCTGAAAAGTCTGTTTTACTCCATTATAAATGGAGGGGAGGGGCCCAGGGCATATTCTCATGCTCTAATACCCAGCATTTGCAGCGTAGTTGGTGCCCTACAGCTGTTGGCCCTTATTTTAAACGATGGCACACTGCACTCAGCACTGACCCATGCTCTTCCTTACTGCTTGTGATTTTGAACATGTAGGTATCTATTGGTTATGTCAAAACAATATCTCCTTAATATCTTGCTTAAATATTTCATATGCAGTGAGTCTGTCATGCTAATTTGTTTTCTTTTTCAATGATTACCTTTCAAAAGAAAATCATTAAGAGTTGAATATACACAAAATTAAATTACTTTAAGCTTTTCTGGTAGGAAATTTTAGTTCTTTTTTTCAGTACTAGGGATAGAACATAGGCCTTTGCATTGAGCTACATCTCCAGCAGTTTTTAGTTGTTATTTTCAGACAGGAGTCTTTCTAAGTCACTAAATTGCCCAGGCTGGGCTTGAACTTGTAGTTCTCCTGCCTTAGCTTCCAGAGTGCTAAGTTCATAGGTATGAAGTACCAAGAAATTTTGTTTTATAGCACCAAATTTATAGTACCTTAGCTGAAGGAACTTTGGTAATAATTAAGTCCTCCTTTGGTTCACAGATGAAAAGAATAAGGTGTAGTAAGGTGAGGTGCTTGCCCAAGACTTCAGAGCTGGACATAAATGACAGTGCATTTAGTTTTCTTCATGATATTATACTGCCTTCTGGGTCTCTGTGACCTAACTTAGCTCACCCCAAGAAAAAAAGAAAACATTCCTTAAATGCTCTATAAAATGTCTAGAGTCTTAAATTTTTAGAAATAAAACTCAAATTAAAATATAAGACAAATTTTACCTCAGTAAAGAAAGATCAGCATTAGCCTGTTTCTAGATGAAACACTATTATAACTTATTTGGAATAAAGCAAAACAGCTAAAGAGAAAAATAAATTCTGCAAATCTACGAAGCATAATGTTAACTTGAAGAAACATAGGTGGCAATTCAAAGCGTAGACATCTGCTTATGTTAGTCCCTACTTACTCAGCTATCTGCCTGCCCACCTGTTCTACTAATGAGCTTGTTGTTGTTACACCCTCGCAGTTCCTTCTCAGCTTGACAATGTTATGAAGGGGTTATTGTCTTACAAAGAATGAACAAAATATTCTTTAATTGAACTCCATTGTCATGCATATTTTGAAGATTATCTTCATTTTTTGCCATGTTTATACTCTTCAGTGCTTTCAAAATTTAAGATGATTACTTTTGATCTTTGCATCTGATTCTGAATATAGTCATTCACCTTAACTAACCCGTGTATGTTTCTTTCTTTCATACGTTGACCTGACATGGCTTTGGCCTTTTAAATATCTTTGGTATGGTTGTTTTGCTTATAGAGGAGGAGGATACCAGCTTAGTTTTGAAAATAGCACATTTACATTTTTCTAAATTAATATTCCCTATTGCAGTTTGGGTCCCCTTGGGATATATTCAGAGTGAGGATTTTTGCATAGGAAGCTCACTGGGGGTGCTTTGGGGAGCCCTGTTTGTCAGGGAATGAAGGAAGAACAGAAATCGAGCTGCAATGTGTAATATACAATCAAGTCTTCTGCTGCTCCCATGGAGAGGTCTAAAGTGAAACGTCCCTGGGAAGCTGAGCTCATGGATCAAGCCAGGTAGGCTTTTATCCCATGATACTGACTAACATTTGGATGTGCGCTAACTGTGGAATGGGATGTGGGCAGTGTGATATAGGACAAAGAATTTCTGGTTAGCTGAGTTCATCTTCATCAACTCAGAGTAAGTCTCAGAGAGAGATGCAGCTGAGAGTCTCAGCTGCCAACATTTATAGAGAAGGTGGCTGAAGGAGTGTTTTGGTCCTGAAGATTTGGTCTGGGCAGGGCACTGCAGCACCCACAGCAGCCAGATCCACATACTTCATATAAGAACATCCAGGAGCAGCTGCAGCTCCTGGCTCTCATAGATCTTCCTAGAAAAAGTAGAAGAGAAAGGTTGCTGGAATGAGCCCTTACTCCAGCTGCTTCACCTAGTCTCAAGGCTACAGCCTGACGTCTCTCTTCTACCATGCACTGTATCTTTATAAATAGCATCTTTTGCAATTCTTAAAATCCAGATACTGTACCTATCACCATCCGCGCTTTCACCACCACCTTTCCCATTTCCTATCTGCTGCTGTGTGTGCTACCAGCTGTACGCGCTCCATGCTCTGCCAGTGGTGAAAATCGCGCTGCCTGCCGATCACTAGGTGGTTTAAAAGTAAATCCTCATTTTCTTCTTACCCTTTGCTCCTGCAATCTATTTTCAGGCTGTATTCCCCTAGAAAACAGGTCTGCATGCAAAAATGTACTGTCATCCTCGGAAGGATCAGTACCCCCTTTAGACTGATGGAAGAAAGACGCAGAGGGAAGAGGTGAGGTGAGAAGCCATTACAGGAAGATACCAGGTGATGGCTGAGGTGGCTGTAGACTTGAGATGGCTCTTCAGAGTTGAAACACAGGTGAGGTCTTGGAACTTCATACACCCTCCTAGGTCAATCACTAAATATCAAATGCCCCTAAGAAGAATGCAATGTTGGGTGAGGCAATTCTTCACAAGTCAGAACGATTTTCAGAAAACTCAGCTATGCACTTTCAGCCACCTGGTCACCCACTGGCTGTGGTTGGGGGACAGAAAACAGGTACTTTGTTCTGAAATGGGGATGGGGAGCAGCAAACCTATGTGGTTTACTACAGAAGGCACTGCACTGGTCATTGCATAAAATTTTGAAAGTGCAAAATAGCAGAAAAAGAATGACAAAAGTGGCTCATAAAACATCACCCAAGGTAACTATGGTCAGTATTTTTGTGCATTTCCTTCCCTCCTTTTCCCATTTATATTTTCTGTATATTTGGATTCACACACAAAACTTTCATGTTGCTGTATCACTCAACATGATTTAAGTACATTTTCATATCATTAAAATCAATTTTGGGGCTGGGGATATAGCTCAGTGGAATAAGCGCTTGCCTCGGAAGCGCAGGGTCCTGAGTTCGATCCCCAGTACCGCAAAAAAAAAAAAAAAAAATCAATTTTATCCCTGATTTCAAACACGTTAAATATTTATCTTGTTGATCTGGAAATTAATCTAATAATTTCCTATATAATAATGTTTGGTGTTCTGTATTTTATATATAATATCAGTATTAATTTCAATTGTAATTCCTTAATTAAAACATATTTGAAATCGTTTTTCTTATTTTTGTGAATTGTTAAATAAATGAATCTTCATCAGAAAGAATCTCTCAATTTTCCCTTCTTGAAATTCTAGGAATTGTTATTTTACTGGGAAAAAGAAATCACAGCTAGGTACGCTCTTGAAATTCTAGGAATTGTTATTTTGTTGGGAAAAAAAAATCACAGCTAGGTGTTTTTATGTATTTATTTTAATTCTGCTACATACCCGCTCTTGATTTTAGGATAGTCATTTAAGGTCTTTGACCTTCACATTTTATATTGGTAAGTGTGTAACTCCTGCCTATCTTTCTCATACATTTTTTTGTGAAAAACCTCAATCTTCTACTAATATGAGAGGATCATCTTAGAGTGGTTTCATATTTGGGACGAGAGAATAATTCAGTAAGAAGAAATAGAGAAAAAACAAAATGCCTTTCTTTTTCCTTTGAAACTGTATCCCAATTTCTGTATTTTCAAGATCATACATATCTGCAAAGAGAAATGAGAAAAATACAGCTCATTAGTTTTGCTGCACAGATAGACAGGAGCTGTGTCTGCATAGCAACCGGCAGCAAAATGGAGAAAAGCAGATTTCAGCTGATGGCCCAGGTGCTTGCTGACGCACACAATGTCAACAGAGCATCTGGACGGCTGACTGAATCACCTGTTCATTACCAAGAAGCTTGATCTTGTGTGGAAAAAACTGCAAGTTGGTCATAGGGAGAAAAATAAAGCACATAGACAGAGATATATATTATTATATGTGATACCAATCTAGTATGTTTGGATGTGAATGCCTCTTTTGGTACCCTCATCAGTGAGAATATTAGACCATCCACTCTAACAGCAAGGAGTGCAACTGATGGTGGGATGAATGGTCTTTCTTTGTACTGCAAGGTAGCAAAGGAAAAGCATTTAAAATAGCGTTTTCTGTGACCCACCCCACACAGATGTGCGTTTACTAGTTTCATCTTAAGCTTTTCCAAACTGCTGCCTTTCCAGAAGACAAAAAGCATTGAAATTAGAAAGCAAAAGCCCACAGACCCTTGCTTCTCTTCATAGGATGGGGAGTGGTAAGCTCAGCACCCTTCAGGAGGACATAGTGCCAGGATGTAAAAACTCCAGACCCTAACCAAAACTGCAAGTCAGTACACCGGGACACCAGGTTGGCATGGGCTGGTGAGGGTTTGTGTAGCTCATTTTGCACCCACCCTAACCAGGCAGAAAGAATCAGAGAGCAAAATAATGTCTAACAAGACAGCAATGTAGCCTCCTGGGTGCTTCATTCTTTCTCTTCTCCTCCCTACATCTGGGGTTCTGTTGCACTTTTAGAAATGTAACCGGTGGTTTGAAAAACGAATTTATCAAGGGTTATGTTTAATCAATCCTTAATCAAGGAATCTATCTTTTTCTTTTGAGGTTTTTTTCATTTATATTAAACTAGTTATGAATATAAATTATATAATACACACATAAGTATTTGTTAAGCACTCACTGTGTGTTTGAATATGGACTAGGTACCCAAGAGCCCAAGGTGAATCAGAAAAATAGTTCCTAATACTTACTCTCTTCTTATTCTTGTTCACTCTTCCAACTTAGAGTACTCCTGAAATAGTACTGTAAGAAGTCAATAGCTCTAATTGATTGAGCTCCAGTTAATTGAAATTTCTCTTGCCAAGGTCAGTGACAACCTTTTTGTTGATAAATCCAAAGGATAATCTGTCTTTCTCTTATTTAGCCTCCCAGCAGCATTCTGCAATGCTACTAGTTTCTCCTTTCAAAAGTTCCTTCTCAGCCCTCTGGCTACTATGCTTCCGGGTTACCCTACTACTTCTCTCTGCTGTCTCCTTTTCTTTATTTTAAAGAGAAAAGAACAAAAGCAAAATAACAGAACAACACAAAAACAATCAAAATGACACAGAATTTCCAAACAAGATGATAGGAAATGAACAATGGTTGTTGTATTACATATAGTTATCTTCAAAGTAGTTGCTCAGATAACCAGATATAGGCAGGTAAGGTTGATCAAACAATTAAGCATTACCTGTGCCTTACAATAAACCGATAGAAATCCCTTGTATAATCAGCTTAGCTATCTTGTGTGTGTGTGTGTGTGTGTGTGTGTGTATATATATATATATATATATATATATATATATATATATATACTTTTTCCCTTCTTTCTTTTCTCTCTTCCTCTTTTTCAATCCTCAACATGTTTCTCCCCACTCTGCTGAGCCCTTTAATTAGCAGGGAGCTGTCCTGGGCTCTCCTCTTCTCCTTACTCATCTCAGCTCCTGCTCAATTCTCAACCTCTTTGAGAAAACAGAGCCATCCTGATGACTATGCAGCCTCTAATCTGATATTTACTATACAATTCCTTATATTATCCGATTATTTGTAAATTTTTATTTTCATCTTAATATTCATGCCTGGATCCTAGCCCATATATATCCTACTCTTTGATAGCTTGGTTCTGTTTCCTTAGGTGCATCTGTTTCAGTGTAACCAGAGAGAACTTCATCTTCTCTCACAAACTGGGCTCTCATTCACTTTGCTTTGGCGTGGAATGGTGCCTACAGTACAGGTTAGAAATATAGGTGATTAGCTAATACTTCTTTCTCTCACTTTCTGCACATTCTGTTAATCATTTAGCACGGTGGGATTTAACTCAAGTACATTTTCACATATTTGCTCTGCCTTCCTTCCCCATGAACATCCTACCATTTCTCCACAAATTATCATAATTTCTCATCCAAGCAGGCAAAAGTTAAAAGCAAATTATAGACATTATGTACACTTTTAAAGCTAATTTTTATGTTCATCAAGCTAGAATAGGGAAGGCTCCTTTGGACAGACTGCAGCATTTCTTCACATTTTTCTTAGGACTGTATTTCTGTTCATGTAAATTGGGATTCAGTTAGAAATGTGAGTCACTCTACTTCTCTTCTTCTCCCAACCATCCCTTTGACTCTGCACTCACACTTTTATCTCAGATACCTTAAAACTCAAAAGGTTCCTCGGATGGCTCCCACCTCTTCTGACAAACAGCTATCGATTCTCACTGTGCCAGACAGAGCAACCTTTAGGCATTTCAGATGCTTCCATTCGTGAAGACACCAAACTCTTCTTTTGCCAGCACTGAGTGCCTCACTTCTGTTACGCCACACTTTCCAAGCCTTCCTCCTCAGGATTTAGAAAGAGAGGGAAAGAAACTACAGTGTCGCGTGACTGGTTCTGCCTCTTCCCTGGCTCGTGTTCAGTACTCTCTACTCCTCGGTCAGAGTAAATCTTCCAAAAATTAGGTCCAATCATAGTTCCTCCTCACTTAATGACTTCCATTGCTAGACTGTCAATAGAGTAACCATCAATTTCTTTACGGAGGGATTTCCATCCTTTCACAGTTCTCTCACCATGTCCCTTTTCTTTCTCTCAGATGCAGCTCAGTTGGATTTCTCCCAGGTTCTTACACCATCTAGACCTCTGTTATTTCTAGTCCTTTGTATATATTATTTCCTCCAACCCAATACAGACACTGATTACATCTCATTCTTAGCCTTAAGTGTTCTTGATCTTTCCAGTTTTCCTTTTTCTGCAAACAGAATCTGAGTCTCATCTGGGTATTTGTTTATACTATATCCTGTTTTGTTTTGTTTGTTTATTGAATTCTCTCAAAAGCAGCATAAAAGTTTCAAATTGAATTCCTGGCTTATTTTGAATAAAAATGTGCCTCTTGTCTGGGATCACACTGATTTTCTGTGCTTCTGTTGGTTGATTACTGTCTTCTGGTGGAGGAGAAAGGGGTGTGCTTCCTAGTCAGGGTCACACTAGTAGGCCTCCCAGCTAAGGGAGTAAAGCCATGGGCCTGTGTTACAAATGTGCAGAGGAAGACAGTGACAACGAGCTAGGAACTGGTGTTTAATCAACGTTGGTGTTATGGAGAGGTGAATGAGGGATTATTATTTCATAATGAGTTAAATACCTGTCAAGATACTCTGCAGCATTAGCATAGGGGCAAAACTCACTCCCACCAGTTTCCCTGGCTTGGACTTAATTCAACGAGTAGTTATTGGTATCATTATTTAGTGGAAAAGTTTCTATCAACAGAGCTGATGTATCTCTGGCTCCTAATTCAACATGTTTTATTCCCTGTTAACATGAAGGACGTTATTACCTGTGCGATGTGATGGCAGAAGGAAAGCAGAAGGAAGCCAAGGATGTGAAATCATGAGCTCCAGCAGGAACGATGCTCAGGACAAGAGATACTCCAAGGAGAAGGATGTGGGTAAACTTGACAGGTTTTCTGATTTTATCTTTTTCACAAAAGTACCCTTATACCTCTGATCAATTTTTGTGCTTTCTGCATGTTCTTCTCTATAGCATACCTTAAAAATTCTCTAACTCTTAAGGAGGCAGAGTGAGCACACTAGTCCATGAGCATTTCACCGACTTTAGAAATAATACTGAACACGTTTTTTATTTTGGGTTATGATCAGTTTGAATGAAGTCGGCAGCAGAAGACAACATAAAGGTCCTATTTTACAAAAAGAGAATGAATCATGTAGAAGTTTACCTTTAAAGAACATTTATGTTTTGGCCATGTTGACCTCTCTGAGAAAGTGCTGGAATATGAAAAAAGATGAAAAGCTTTTATATCTTTTTTTCTGAACCTTAATGTCAGAACTTTATAAAAATTCCTTCACCTCAGCAATGAATACATGGGCATTTTCAAGCTTTTTTGTACAACATGCAATTACAGACAAGAAAAACATCTTAGAGGGCTCTATTTACTAAGACAAAACAAGTCACTCAAAGCTCTGGTCTAATCCTGAGAATTCTGCAGAGTTGAGGCTTTATCAATCAGCATATTCCTCAGTTACTAAGCTAACACGGGCAGCAGAACCCACAGCCATAGCATGTTCCTTTAGGCAGTAATTTCTGTTTATCTGTTATAACTTTTTATTAGAGTGGTAACCAGCTAGCTGACATGAGACTGATTTTGCTCTAATTGTATTTGCTTTCTCCCGTCTTCACTTACTTGAAAGGCCAGCAAGGAATGGAACAGACCTCAGAAATAAGCAGAAGGAGAAAGAAGGAAATCAAATGTCCAGTTCCATCTGAAACCAGACAAATTGTTTCTGTGTTTTTAGATAGTGGCCCTACCTCTCTGTCACAGGCTGCAGGGATGCCTAGAGGAACATCGGGAAGCACAGAATGAGGAACAAGGACTTTCTATTGTTTTCACCGCAGCCTCACACAGCCCATTGTTTCCCAGAACTCCTTGGCCCAGGGCGGAAAGGCTGGGGCGCACATAGCCCGACTGTAAGGCAGCACATCTGGGCTGTATTTTCCCAGCATTTTGCCACCATCTCCCATGCCCACGCTTCAGACAATTCTCACAGCGGCTGGCAGAAACTATCTTTCCAGTACAACTATGCAAAGCCAAATCACCCAAGAATTGTATCGACCACTGTGAACTGTGTTGCAAATCTTATTCTCCCTGAGATAGTTATTGTAAATAGTCAAAGATGCTCACTTAAAAATAAAAGATTTTGCCTGTGAGCACCCACAAAACTCTTCATATGCTGCCTGGCAGCATGATCATGTTTCTTCCGGAGCACAGTTTAGTCCTAAGCTAAGTTAGATCCCGCTGTACCCCAAATTGTAATCTCCAGCATGTTGAAACACTCCATTATAGTTAGTTTGCAAGATCTTGTTGTCTTGATCCACCAGGAACAGACTGATCGTTGAAAATAGAGGGAAATAAAAGCTTTTACGTTTGTCTTCACTCTTTCTGAGTAATATACGTGCCAGGGAGTGAAACGACATGACAACAAAGCAGTTTATTTTTGTTAGCTCAACTTTAGGAAACCAAGGAAAACTGAAGCACTTAGCAAATCCATCTGTCCATCAATTTTAGATTTTTTGCTCCAATTAAATTTGTTTTCCACCACTTCAAAGATACTAAGACCCAATGGCACGAATGATGATAGAAGTGAGGTTTCCTTTACGTGCCCCCGGAGTTCGGGAAACAGGCATGTGCAAGAGCAGGAGGGCGAGAGTTCTAAAGTTGCAAAGTAGTGTGAAGAGAATCATCAGGAGCACTGAGATTAATCAAGTGCTTATTGTCCTTCCAGCACTTTGCTGTGCAAGCGCCTTTAGAAGCATCATTTTATTTTCTTACAACCACAGGTGAAGAAGTTAAACAGAAGAAAGATAAATGATTTCCAAAAAGTCACCTGGGTGGTGGGGGCCAGAATGCATAGCTTCAGATATTCACGTCTATATTTCTACAGTATTATGAAAAAGTGAAATAGAACGCAGCCCAGAGCCACCTACAAACTGCTTGACTGTCAAGTTCTGGGGCTCTTTGAATTCTCTACGTTGGATGGGGCAGAAACTGTCAGGTGGTAATGGCTCATATCTGTCTCGTTGGATACTTTGTCTTCTCTCTTGGAATCTGATTGCAAGAGTGAGGATTTGCATTTGGAGTGATACTGACAGATCCAAGGAAGCCCTAACAACTGCCAGAACATAGAATAGGAGCCCTTAACAGCTTGTAAACGTCCAGTACATACTGCCTGCTTCAAATTGCAACAATGGCAGTTCTTTTTTCAAATAGTAGATAGCAACTATAAGGAATTCACTGAAAGTATTGAACTCTAAAATTTTTTTTAGAAGAATGAAAAAAGTCAAAGATGATGCAGTAAATATTTTGGTACAATAATCAATTATTAGAGAGGAATAATATACTTAAAATACATCTATAACCTGGGCAGACAGTTTTAAAATATCATTAATATGTAGCTAAACATATACTTACATATAGAAACACAGCCTTGGATGGCTCATTGATTTGGTTCAACATAGAATTAAATTTTCTATTATACATTTTTTCAATTTAAAGAAAACCTAAAGAAAAATACTAAGTGCTAGTATTATGAATCTCTACCAGGAGGTTGAATATTATAATCAAATGATTTGATAGTCTCAAATATCCTAGAGCTATTTTGAAATTGCTTATTGATTCTTTATGGTTTTTTCTTAGTATTGTTATTCTTCTCATCTACTGTGCTACAATACAAAACCGTGGCCACAGCACACCTACAATAGAAAAGAAACCCTGGAAAGCTTTATTAAAATTTCAGCAAGGTGGGATTCACTATGCTAAGCTGGTCATTCATGGAAAGGCAAAAGTTGTTTTGCTTTGGACTCTCTCTTTACCACCTCCAGGGTCTATAGAAATCTTCTGAATCTTTTGTTCTTTTCATTTATCCTTGTTCCTGAAGGATGAATACACTATGTTTGTTTTCATGTAATTTTGCTCAATAAACTCTGAAATTACCATATGGAAAACATATAATTATGCAACTAAGCAAAGCAGTAATCATGTTGCACAAAACACCAAAAGTCTACAACTGTGGCAATTAGTGGGGCACACCTAGCTGAGATCCAATCTGCATAGTGTTAATGCCAAAATGATGTTTCCATGTGGCTCACAAGAATAGAAGGTTTTCTAATCCAAAAGGATTTGCAGCTGATGAGTACAAAGAGCCAGCAGGAGCTCATCTGTGACCTGGTTAATGTCCGCATCATCTCTTCTGAAACTGCTGGATATTTTTTCATTTGTCTCATCATCAAGGAAAAGTTTTTATAATTTTTCTGACATAAAGTTTTAAAGCATTATACAATGTGATAAATGTCATATATTCAATTTCATTCTCATAATGTCTCTTGAAAGTGAATACCTTTCAGATGGCCCCAGTGTGTCAGACTTTTCACACGACCAGCTTTAGACAGTCTGGATATGTCGGTGCTGCTGAGTGATACAAATTCATGTTCTGACTTCAATTCTCTATGTCTTAGTGCAGGGAAAAACCATATTTTATCTGCTCCTGAAGTCTCCTATTTTTCCAAACACTAAATGTATTTAGTGTTTTTTTAAAAATTACTAGGCCACATATAATCTCACTTTCACAAAGTAGAGAAGTTGACTCTATACGTTTTGAGCATTGATTTAGTTACTTTTAAAAGAGTCTTTGGAAGCTAATGTGTGCACAGTATGAGAGCATACCAAGAATGAGAGCACTAGTGAACAATTAAGGACATGCCAAAGACTCAACTGAACCCACTGGGTTAGGTTTTATTGATGAGAAAGCTGGAATTTAAAGAAGTTTAAATAATTTATTCAATACTACATCACCAGTAAGTGGTACAGGTAGAATTCAAAATCAGGCAGTCTGGCTCCAGTGTTCAAACACTAAATATCGTTTTACTATAGTTTATCTGTCTTTTATGTCTATATGGATTTGAATGTCTGTTTAGCAAAGTAAAGCTAAACATAACAGACAGATGACAGGAGCCAAGAAATGAAAATGGATACGATCCCTTCTAACCAATCTGTGCTGAAGGAAGGAAATGTCAGAGAGTTCTTACGTTTTCCTGCAAAGCTCTCCTGACCCTCACAGTCATCCTGGAAATATTGACAGATAACATAGAGCAACTCTGTAGCATTTTGATGTCTTTTTCCTTGTTAATCCAATTTATAGGATACTGGGCTTCTGAAGGACATTGGTCTCCGAAGTTCTTTCCCAACTCCACTGAAGGGTATACAGCATGGTCTTTGGAAGTACCTAAAATCTGCCTTGACAAGTCATAAAGATACAGATCTCAGTTGCACTTCTCTATGGACTTATACAATACTTTTCTGATATTTCCATTTTATTTTCCTTTTATACTTATGATTTGTTCTACCATAGTTCATTGAATATGTTGTGCTCAACATTAAGAGAAAAGTAAAAGAAAACTGCAAGTCTTGTCTAACATTCAGAAAACCTCAAGAAGGCCATCGTGCAAGTCCAGACCAGATATACTGCCCCAAAATTGCTGCTGCCTCTCAAGGGTGTATGCAACCACCCCATATATGGGAGACAATGTGAGAACTACTTCAATGACATCAGAAAGATTTTCAAAATAGTATTTCATATTATGGACAAGGAATGTCGTTCTTTAAAAGTACCACTCCAAGATGCCCCAAGCCAAATCAGGATTCTGATGAAGTCTTGTTTCTAATTTCCAGACTCACATAGCTATTTGTAATGCTCTTGATATGACATTATTCAACGCATAGCCGACCTCTCTCATATAAAAATTAGCCTGTAACTTCATCACAGGATCCTTTTGCAGTCCTGTAGCAATTCTGTAACTACCAATTGGCAAATTCCTATCATACTGTGCATGTATGTGTGCCTGAATATAGCCTTACAAAATCTTCAAAGTGATCATGGATTGGTATGATATTTCCAAAGATACACATATTTTACATGTATACTTTATTTTATATAACGGGTATGAGCAAAAACTTTGGTGAAAGTTTAAATTGTTTTTTCTAAAAGTCATTACAATAAAAGATTGGTTGTCATCCATTCCCATCAAAATATTCATCTCATTTCAAGTAACCTTATCCCATTGTTCTTTCCACTTTCTGAAACAGTTCTGGAAGTCCTCTTTCATGTCTCTAGATGCACTATTGTGGCTGCCTTGATAGCTTGAATCAGTTCAAAATGTTTACCTTTCATGGTCATTTTGACTTTGAGAAAGGGGCAGAAGTCACACAGTTCCAGATCTGATTATAAATTGAGTGAGAATACACCACAATATTTTCATGAGCTTGTCTTTCTGTTGGAAGGCACTGAACAGGAGCCCTTTCTGTATTTATGGTCACGCTACATAAAGACATGCATGAAAGAGGACTTCCAGAACTATTTCAGAAAATGACAAGTACTGCATGTTTGAAGGAAGCAGTATTTTGAGGGCATTAATGTCAGTGTGTCTTTTACTGTTATACATGCTTTAAACCTAGACATATACTATATATGTTGATCACCCCGTGTATTTATGCATCATGTACTATATGTGTGTGTGTGTGTATATATATATATATATATATATATATATATATATTTAAAATGCTCACTACAGGCAAGCAAATAAACTTTCTTCTTTGGACAGTAGTGGGATGTAAAAGCACTTAAAACTATTCTTTTTGTAAATTTTAAATAGGCAATGCAATATTATTAACTGTAGTTTTGGAGTCATATACAGAACTGAGATTTACTCATCCTATACAACCTTAAGTTTTAGCCTCTGACCTACATCTCCTGTTTCTTCACTATCTCTGGCCCTGTTAACCATTCTTATACTCTCTGGTTCTGTATCATCACTTTTTAACTTTTTTAATTCCACAAATAAATGAGATCACGTTTGTTCTGTGTCTGGCTTATTTCATTTAATACAGTGTCTTCCAGAATCATGCACATAATCACAAATAGTAGGATTTCTTATTGTAAGTTTCAACAATAGTCCATTTGTGTGTGCGCATATGTGTATATCACAATTCAAAGAGAAATGAATGTATAATAGTGGGACAATGGAAACACATGACGGTTCTGATTGTTCTATCTGAAAACTAGATTTTTTAGGCCAAAACCTAGCACTGAACTGGCTTATTGTACCTCTCTGCATTACTCAGATTGTTTTGTATTATAGTGTTTTGAGAAGAAAATTTTATGTCTTGTCTCTAAAACCTCTGAATATCTAGTTTCATTCAGTTGTCTCTTAGTCTAAAATGGGTAGTCTCTTTTTATTTCAATTTTTTATTTTAAAAGAATAAAAAATAAAAACAATACAGAGTGGATAGTCTTAATTGCACTAGCTGCCATAAGAAGAACATCATAACTGGAAGCTTTATACATCACATAATTTTATTTCTCACTCTTGAGACTTGATTCAAACCCAGGCATCAGTAGATTTGCTGTTCCGTGAGGGCTCCTTTTCTGACTCTTAGAACTCCTCCATCTTACTGCGTTTTCACATGGTAAAAGGGGCGAGGCAGCTCTGGGGATGCATTTCCAGTGGCACTAATCCCACTCACGAGGGCTAAATGCTTATGACCTAAGCATCTCCCACAACCCCAGTCATCTAATACCATCATCTTGAGGATTAGAGATGCAACAGGTGAATTTTGAGGGGACACAGACATTTAGACCACAGCAAAGGGTCCTATCTAGGCAGTGTGCATTTGCCTCCGTATGTTTTATAGTCTTCCTGGTGGTTATTTAGATATCAGAATGCATTTTTTGGTAGAAATCTGTTTACTTGGAAGTTTTGTGGCTTTAGTTTGAGGACATAAAAAGATAAGTAGAATCAGGGTCTATCTCAATAGAATTTGAACCTGCAAAAACTTTACATCTAAAATCTATGGTTTTTTATTTCTTTTCTTTATTCATTCCATACGATCCTTCTAAGCCACTGTAAAATAGATAATGAACAGAAATATCTGTCATGTCAGTCTCCTAATAAGCTTTCTTCTGTCAGCTCTGTCTTATTGCTGTTCTTCTTTGGAGAGCAGTGCTTGTTGAGGAAACATTTGTGGAGTACCTAGGAGCACCAGGTGACGTCTGAGCTCTCCAGCTGTCAGCAACATTCTCAAACTGGGTTAAGGAAGGATGTGCAGTGCATCAAACAAGGGATCAAAATATATAGTCAAGGTTTGAATTTTTAGAAAATGTATTAAATTAAAAGACCCTTCCCCTCAAAACACTCCCCTTCCCTTTAAACACACCTATCTCATCATTCTTACCACTTTCTGAAGAAATTCTAGAAGTCCCCTTTCTAAGTTTCTCTATGAAGTGCAATAAAACAGACTGAATGTTGCTACACAGTGCCATTTAATAGGAAGGCAAGGCCATGAAAACACATGGCATGAACTCATCTACCTTGTTCATCATACCTGGCAGAGCGCAACTTTTGGCTCCTCCCCAAAGTCAAAGCAGCCGTGAAAGATAAACTTTTCAACTGATTCAAGGAAAAGAGGCAATCATGACAGCACAAATAAATATATTCAAAAACAGAGGATTCCAGAGCTGCTTCAGAGCAGGGCAAGAACAATACACTGTTTGAAGCGGGGGGGGGGGGGGGGGGGGGGGGGGGGGTTGTGCGGGAGCATTTATTGCAATGTGCCTTTTACTTTAATAATTTTTATAATTTAAACATTCACCATGTTTTTTATCATACAGCAGATATTCCCAAATATGAACTGGGAATTTTAGCTCTTTCATTTTCAGGGGTAATCACAACTTTAAAGTTTTATTTGAGCATAGAGTTCCTTGGCTTTGGGGAAGGAAATTTTAGTATTAAGTGGGAAGTGGCTACATTGGTGGATTTAGAACCTACCATCTGGTAGTTCAGAGTCCCTCTGACATCTCCTGCTCTGCAGGAACTTGAGTTAAAGAGCCTCAGGATTGTACCTGTCTCCCACATTTACATAAGATATTGGAGATTGAGGCTGTAGAGATTTTGAATTGCCATTCAGATGGAAACCTCTGCACACTGTGAGCCAAATACCCCTCTCCTCCTTCACATTGGGTGTTGGGGGTTTTGATGAGAGCAGTGGAAAAGTAGCTAAGACCCATTTGAATGGGAGGTTTGAAACTAAGCATTCATCCACATACAAACACATCTGGGTCCAGATTATTTTCTAAAATTATCTTTTAAAAATAAATCCTATCATAGCTGTATCAAACCTGACACCAGAGCTGGCTTCTTTGACTATCTCTCCGATGAGCTCTGCTCCAACCTGTTGCTTACCAGGAGAACCTGCAGTGTAACAAGCCAGAGATGTATAAAAGGCTAAAATTTAGACTTAATGAGGAATCTGTTAAAAAAAATTCTGTAAGTATTGGCCTGACACAGTAAGACCAACGAAAGTCTCCACAAATTGCTGCACTGAAGGCTATGCAGAGTTTTACAAGAACTGTGATGAGCAACACATACTAGACTATAAAGGTGTGAGAGATTGTGAAGATTTGGGTGAGGCATAAAAAATTCCCTAACATTAAAAGTAGGAAAATATTTTTAGAAAAAGTTTATTTTTAAAAGATAATTTAGACTTCCAGGAAGATGGTGACTGGGTAAGAAGCACAGGAAGATCCTCCTGGAGGATCGCCACCCTGACACTGGAATATAGCAACATGAGAAAGACAAGAAGGAGAGAAATGTGTACCCTGAACCCAGGTAGGATCTGAAATGACTGAAGCCCTCAGAAAAAGCAAACAAGACCTCTCCTGGAGGAAAGGCTCAGAAGGGCAGTCATGACACAGTTAGAGGAAGAGGAGGCAGAGAAGGAGGGAGTCACCACTCTAAATACACCTTCAGCCTGCTCCCTCATTCCGGCACTCACAGCTTCAGCTTCGGAGGCCCGTGATCACAGGAGCCTCCCAACTTGGCCAGGGGAGAGCAGAGTTCCAAGAGCTGGTCCAGGACTGGAGAGGAGAAAGCACAACCCAGAAAAGAGACAATGGTGGTCATGTGGTCGAACCAAGTGTGAGGATGACAAGTTACAACAGCCACTAAAACAGAATCCCCACTCTGCAGCAACCTTTCTAATCAGTGCCTGGAGGCAAGGTGGAGTCAACCAGTACACAGCCCAGCACACCCAGCTCTATGCCTTCCCCGAGGCTGTGGCCTCCTACCTCTTCACTGTGTGAACGACTACCAGCAGAGAGCAGCAGCAGTGACACCAGGGCCACAGCAATTCCCAGGGATCCAGCCAAAGAACAAATGGTAACTGGAGCACAACAGTAAGAGAGAGCTGCAGATGGAGGTGAGCCACACAACTCCATGCCCTTCTCAATCCAACACCAAGCAGGAAGCACAAGCTGAGTTACCAGGCTTGAGCTCCCACCCCAAACTCCCTCTCTGAGCACCTTGAGTTTTGGTAGCCTGTGCACTCAACATGTATCCCTAATAACAATGGGCTGAGTCCATGGGCTTCAGGACTCACCCTAAACTACTAATATGAGCACCAAGAGGGACTTCATACTGCTTGCATATGTGAACCTTGTATGAACCCACAGCAACAAATCACACGAAAAGCAACAGTCCTGCAGTCCGAGAGATAACAACATACTGTACACAGCAGACCTGAGAAAATCCTCCAATTGTCTTCTAGAACTAATAACTAAGTACACAGACTGGACTACCACAGTGAGTACATGGGGGAGACCTCACGCCACTTATGCCGGCATTGTAAGTGCACCCAATGCCCGGCTGTAAGGGATGGGGAACGGAAACACTGAAGATCGATAGGTGGGAGGAGGCGAAGACCTGGAACTAGAGTGCAGACCCGGTTCTCTGGCTGGGTGGGGACAGCCTCCAAAGAGTCATAGACGGCAGGGAGACACTAGTGGCCTATAAGGAGACCCCAGGGGCCTTGACAGGGAGCTTAGTAGCCTGAGGGGGGAGGGGGCTCCCTCCAGGGTACATGAGAACCATGAAGACCTGGACCAGGCCTGCTGCAGCACAGCAACAGGGCAGAATCTGGTGGTCCTCAGGGGCGACCCATGGACTCAGCTGGGCCCCCAGCAGTGTGGCAATGGGGCAGAGCCCGGTGATCTGCTTGGGCAAACCTGAGGACTCAACCAGACCTCTGGACACACTGTATTGATGTGAAGCCTGGCTGTTCACTGGCTAACCCCATAGACTCAACCAGATCCCCAATGGCCTTGAGGCCTTGTCAATGGGGGCTTGACCATAGTGAACCTGGGTCCTTGCCTATCTACCGTCTTTGAGCATGGGTGCTTTTCCACCTCCTGCCATAGCAATTTGTGTACACTCATATTTGTTACAGCATAATTTGAAGTAGCCATGTCTCTTCCCAATGTGAGAGCCCAAGGGAGTAAATAAACCAAAAAGTACATTTATTATCAGAGGGAAGACAACTGATTGGGTAGTAGAACAGAGATGAAGGTGGAGAAAATTAATCAATCAATCAAATGAGCCATCATCTGTATAACTGAGCAACAAATGTGAAGATAACATTATGTAATACAGCATCCAGTGTTAACTCCCTACTATCTTCTCTATAATTTGGTATTTCCTTTATTGTTGTGTTAACTAATGTGAAGATAACATTACGTAGTACAGCATCCAGTGCTAATTCCTTCCTATCTTCTCTATAATTTTGTATTTCCTATATTGTTTTTGTGTTATTCTGGTTTATATGTCTCCATTCTTTTGTCTTTAAAATAAAAAAAAAAAATTTAAAAAATAATCTGGACCCAGATGTGTGTGTATGGATGAATGCTCAGTTTCAAACCTCCTATTCAAATGGGTCTTAGTTTCTTTTCTCATTGCTCTCATCAAAATCCCAACACCCAGTGTTAAAAGACAAAAGGTTTATTTAGCTCACAATTTATAGGGCTTTCAATCTATAGTTATCTGGCTCCAAAGAAGGGTGGCTTGCAGAGGGGCGTTGCAGAGGAAAAACAATAGTCCAGGGTGTGGCAAGGCAGGCAGAAGGCCTCAGGCAGCAAGCAGCAGCAGTTTCTTTCTGTCCCTTCGTATTCTATCTCTTCTATCTGCCTTTTGGGTGGTGCTTCCCACACCCAGAGAGTGGCATACTTAACCCAGCACTATACTCTTAATCCAGCATTGCGTCCTTCATCCCAGCATCATATATCTATGAGCACATAAGGCTCTGCAGGGAGATTTAGATACAAGCCATAAGAAAATCCAGGTGAAAGTGAAGCTGGACTTAGAACCCCGCCTGCTCTGGGACCCTGGAGTTCTTCAGAGGACATTGGAATGATAAAACCAGTTCATCTTTACTTAAAAGGGGTTTACCTTCCTGGAGAACAGCCTCTGAAGAATGCTATGTCATTGACATTCCAGGAAGTGCTCTTTGCTGAATATTAGGAAGTAGCTTGGCAATGCACATGCTACTCTACAGTCATTGATCCATGAGCTTTCATTTCAACTAAACTGATAAACAATTCTCAACAGAAGGCCTTGTAAACAGCAGGGTCCTCACAAGTATTCGTGAACAAATGCTTTTGGGGGTGAGTAATAGAAAGTTCTGATTCTGTAAATGAACTGACGAAAAACAATGACAAGTCAGTGTCACTGAGTTAATTTTGGCCTTCTCCTGTCTACACAGTGTATTGGATTTCAATCCATGGGTGACTGCCAAAGACACAGTTCTGTGCTTGTAGCCTGGGCAGGACCTAGATGGCTGTGGCAGCAAAGACATGAGATGCAGGCGTGGAGCCGACCTGACTCTGCCAACGTCCTTCCAGCCAGCACTGCAGAAACATTTCCCGTACTAACATCTTTGGGCAGTAAGGAAGGAAGGAAGGGTATTTTTAAAAGAGCAACTTATAAATGTGCAACAGATATGCTGGATTGAATCCATTTTATAAACAAAATTTTCATCACTGATTGTTTTCCGCTTTTCTTGGTATGGGTTTAGATGGTTATAGGGGTTGACTCCATGGTATTATAGATTTTAGATTTAGAAGTCAATCTATGAGTGAATGTTTGACTTTGAGGAGCAGTAAGCAATTTCCTGACTTCTCTCTTTTTAGGGATGTAACAAATGTTTTCAGATCTGAAATATAGGGAAAATTTTAGTTTTATAGACCAAAACGTATTTTGTTCACTTTTATGAAGTTCATATTTTGTGGTGCTTTCTTGAGCATTTTTCTTTTCTTCATTTTATTTATCACATAAACAACATAAAAATAACTAATACAAAGAAAAAAAGAAGTTGCCCAAAATATTACCACTCAAATGTAGAAAATATCTTGTTTTTCAGTGATTTCTTATAGATAGCTAAGTTAGAGAGAAATTAATACACAGAGAAACAGGACTCTCAAGGAGATCAGCACAACAATAAAGACAGAACTGTGGTGGGAGGAGCATCTGAAGAAACCCAGGCCTCAAGAGAAAGATGCAGTGGCCAGGCCTACATACCTCCCTAAGGGATAAGCAGTAACTTGAGCTTGTAGTGGCACCACCTGGTCCACTATGTCCAGATAGGTTTCGGTCACCCATCTGGGTCCCCAAGTTATCTGGACCCGTCCATTCCCCCAAAATGTCTTTGTTCTTTCCGTGTACCCTTGCTACATTTCCCTATTGAATCAATATTAGGTAAGCAGCTATAATTGTAATTCTCTAGACTGATGGTAGTTTTACCCACATTGTACCCATGTTGTGACTTATAAATTACCCCCAACAAAGGGCCACAGTGGCCACCCCATTCAAGGCCCTTGCTGGAAATCCAAAACTATCCTTCTTTCCTTATTGTCAATAAAATTTTCATATCTTCTTTCTGTGGTTCATGACTTCCTTCCTCCATGATATGGGACCATGAACTCAACATATTTGACAACTGAAAGGTTGGAGGTTATATTTCTCCTATGTTGCACTTCAAATGAATGTTATGTAGTGCTCATCAGAGTATAAATGGAATTATTTCTTCCACTTTTATGCTAAAATTGATGTTATAAATATTTTCTGTGTTGAAAAACTTGATAAATTATCATATCAGTGGCTTTTTTTGTTGCTATGGTGGTGGTGGCAAATGTGTCTTAGACTTCCTATGTTATTTAAAGCTAATTGTCCAAGTTTCCAGCTATTAAAACACTGAAGACAGGGGATGTGACACCTTGGTAGAGTGCATATCTAGCATGCCCACAGATCTGGGTTCATTCCTGAGCACTAGAAAACCAAATAACAAACTCACTAGAATGAATAATTTCACATGTGTATTTTTTTTCCTTCTTTTAAAAACAGTATAGCGCAGAGATAATCTATTGTCTAAAGAAATTTGCATTTCAATAGAGAAACAAAAAAACGAAGCAAGCAGGCAGTAGTTGCTGTATGAGCTGCAAACAGGAGAGAACTTATGACACATACATACGTGGAACTCTGTTATCAAGGCTTTGAAGATACACAGATTGTTAGGGAGGTATGTGGAAGTAGAAACAAAATGACAGCAATGAGGAAGACATTGTACAAGGGCATCAAGACTGCAAAGTCATAATTGTCAGTACTGACAATAACTGCAGGTTGTCCTGAAGGAGGGGCAGCTCTGGGGTTTAGAGGGGAAACACATGACAAAGGACCTGTAATGCCCAGCTTAAGAGCTGGACTTTTATCACGTAGAGAATGATATTGCTGTTGAAGGGTTTGAAGCAGATGAGAGACGCAATATGATTTCTACTTTAGAAAGATCGTTCTGCCAACCTTAAAGAGGAGAGATTTGAGGGTGATAAATTGTTGTAGATAGAAAAATTTGCAATTATGATAATTCCAATACGATGTGGAAAGAGTTTGGATATGTTGAGTTTTATGCGTTTGTGGCTTCAGGAGAGAACTAACGTTTTAATTGATTTCTAGAGATAGCACCTGCTGTTAACTGAGTCACTGGCATCACTAAGGGAGACTGTATACAATGAGGGGGCCATGGACAGGACTGAGAGCTGAGGATGGTTGTGTGGGAGGGAGGAGGGAGAAAGCAAAGGCAAGTATCCTCACAGGAAAGGGGCAACGGAACCAAATCTGGGTAGTCAAAATTATTGAATCCATGAATTTAGATTTTTAAACTAATTTTTAAAGCTTCTTTTGTCTGTGGAGTCCTTTCTGGACTGAAGTAAACATTGCCTATTCACATGTTTTCTCTACCATACAGATACTAATCTGTTGTATCTGAAATTCATTTTTCCTAACCCATCTTTGCATTTTTTTATGTATCATGAGTTTAATTACTTAAAAACCGTTGAATTGTGATACATTACCTCCATTGAAAATGAGACATTTTAGCTCAAATGAAAAAGAAGATAAAGGTATTATTTACATGGAAATCAGAAGCAGAAACATTTCAGGCTGAGGAGGCAACCATAGCTAAAGAACTCAGCACAGTGTGTCCTATAATGTTCAAGAAACAGCAAGTGGAAAGCATGTCTGGGGCACAGTGAGTTGGCAACAGTAGAAAGTCAGAGGCCATGTAAGATTTGAAAGTCACTGCTTAAATGTGACTGTTACTCTGAAATAGTCACTACTTTAGAATTGGCCAAAGGAGTAACATAATCTGACGTATTTTACAGAGTAAATTTTCGGTACTAAGTTAAGAATAAGCTAACAGTGGGGTGGCACTGAGGGAAGTCATTGAGGGAAAAGCAACCTGGCTAGTGATGAGTGTAACAATCTTGGGAAATGACAGTGACTCTGACCCTGCTGATATTAAAGGAGATGACATAAAGACATCAGAACACAGATATATGTGCTTTGGGTATGAGGCAAAGGGAAGAGTACAGGATGACTCCAAGTGTTGGATCTTGGGCAGTGGGTAGGATACACCCGTATCATTGCCAAAAGAGTAGGGGGTGGGTCAGTCCAGTTTTGAGCATGTACGATTTGAGATATCTACATCACATCTCCAACTGAAAATCTTAAGTAGACAGAAAAATTTATGAGCTGGCGTAGTAAATTGGAAGTAATTGCATAGCTGTGCACTGTCCAGTAGAATAGCCATTAGCTACATGCACCAGCACATTTAAAGTGTTTAGTGAGGCAGGAGAGACGGGCTGGAGCAAATCAGATGAATGGGAGCAATGTGTCAGAGTTCATGAAAACTCAGAGGTTATGTGCAGATTACAGGGCCCAACTGTTCCTGAGCACTATATATGGAACCAATCAGAAAGTGATATTTTTAATCCCTTTTTTGAATCTGGAATTGTTGGCAGGACCAATCAGAAAAGTATTATTTTCAATCTTTCATTTACATCTGGCAGAAAGTCAAGCAAGTCTTTCAACAGGGCACTTTAAATCTGCACCAATTTTTGCAACTGTTCAAATATCTTATTTGCATGAGGGGGAAGTCAAACCAAAAATCTGGGATACCAAAATTTCTTTCCCTTATATTTGAGGTCACTGTGAATCTGTGCACTGGCCCACTGTTACCTTGTAGGTCCTATATCTTTCCCTCCTTCAATAAATGTATACTTTCACGACCTTTTCTATATCTCTCATCCAATTCTTTGTTCAAGATACCAAGAACCTAGAAAGAACTTCCACAGGCCCCTTCATCTGGTCAGAGTAGAATGTAACTAATCATTGCTGCATTGATTAGCACAAATATGGAAGATTTCTGTCGATTGATGGCACTGGTCTAGGTGGTGTTCCTAGTAATTAGCTTCCCCTTTACGCCATCTGGTTGCTTACTGAGATAGAGCATTTGCTTTTTAAATGGGCTTCTTCCCACATTTTTCAGAAGAGAGGCAGAGGTCCACCTCTTGTCAACTCACTAAGTCCTAGGACTACTACATAAAACTTACTGGACTGTCTGACTGGATATATATTACTGTAAAAGTATAGTATCACTTATGTCTTCGTTTGAATTTCCTTAAAGGCATAGCCTGAGATAAGGATTTGAGTGGAGGCAGCTTATTTCATAGATGCTTCCCGGAGGCATAAGAAAAAGAATACCGTAGAAGTGAAGGGGATGAGACATGCAAGGGAGAAAAACTAAAACTGATAACTGGATAACTGATACCCCTCTGAATCCACTAACTCTCATCACCCTTGGTTGGAAATTGATCCTGGGGAAATTTACTCCCCACAGTTCTAATCTACATATGTGCACAATGCAAGCTATGTTCCTAACTTCTGCTGGAGGGGAGAGAGCCCACCAGGGACACTGCAGCTTGTATACGAGTTGGGGCACGGGCACAGGACATGCACCTGCTACTAGAGCCACACGGATAGCAACTGGGCTGGGCGGCGGCACAAAGCACTCGCCAGCATGATGTAGTGGGGAATTAGCATCACTTGGCTGTTGGTAACTACCATTAAGGATCAGATTAAATTATCCCTCTCAAAATGATATTTGATTTACCCAAATATATTGGATGACAATATCAATTATTGACATCCAAAGATAGAATCATCACAATTAGAACTTAAAAAGAAACCCTCCTTACTCTTTCATATTAGACTAAAACAAATAATAGCACTAAACAAAATCAAAGAACACATTTCAAAACTAACAACACCACTTATGTCGTTTATTATTACTTTGGAATCTGAAAAATTGGGTTATAATTTTAGTTCTGCTAGTTGTTTGCTGTTTGACTTTGAGTAAGCTAATTGAACATAAACAGCAGTGTTGTATTATACACAGTGGAGACAAAGTATTTACTTCATGGCATTATTGCAAAAACTAGAACATACATAAATATATACATGTGTTAGGCATGGATTCAGTATATAATAATTTTTAGTTTTTTTACTTTAAAAAGTATCTAATTCTCTCCCTTCCATGACTAAATTCTTCCAGGTGAATGAAGTAGAAACGTAGATTGATTGTTATCAACAGTAAAAATAGAATAGGGTGATGGGTAGATTAAATAGTATATTAGATATGTAGAATTTTGTCACTTAAGTGATGGGAAAGTAAAAAATTATATGAAGAAAGAAAAATATCAGCATATTATTCATATTTCAAATAAAAATCTGTGCACTAGAATGTAATTTTTTATTTTATAAGATTTTAAAAGATATAAGGCAAAAGCCAATATACTATTTTATTCCCATGTTCTGTAGTGGGCATATTGTTGATTACAAGCTTTTAGCTTTCTAATAAGTATCTTCATATTGTACCTTTCGTTATAGCTCATGAAATGCTGTCAAATACTGAAAGGTCAGGTTGCACACACACACAAATGCATACACTATTTCACTGTGCAAAAAGCAGCATCTTTCAACTGTCATATATCAAGTTGATGTGCCATTTTTTTCTTCTTAAGGTGACTTTTAAGATAATAAAGTGCAAGAAACATAAAAATGTGGCGTGCATGATTCAGAATTGAGAGCATTTCCAACCTATGAGTAGGGAGATAAACCAAAGATGTTTTTATTACTTAAAGCATGAGCATAAATTCTGGATTGGTTTTGTTTCCTATTAACGTTTTGCTCTAGGGGCTGATGAACCTTTTAGCACAGCTCTGTAAATACTACACTACCAAATGAGAGATTACTCATAGAGGTTTTCATTGTGAAGGGCAAAATGAATGCAGAGGTTAGAAGGCGTGTGGACCAGGCCGGGAAGAGAAGAACTGTAGTCACATGGGCAGAGGCTGTTCTGACGCCGGTGCTGCCCGCCCGGCGTATTTGTGGTACCTGCTCTTCTTTGCATCAAAGTCAAATATTACTCTGACTTTCAGCCAACAAATACTTTGTACTTGACTATACAAAAATATTTTAAAATGTGAAAAAACAATGAGCAAAATCAAAGATAAATGACAAATTTGGAGAAAATATTTTAAAATAGACATGAAGATTCAAAATCACTAAAACATAATAAGTTATTGAAAGTAGAAGATAAATCATTTAAAAAGTAGAAGACCTGGGCAAATAATTCCCAATGGAAGTAGATCTTAAACATCAAGAGGCATCTAACTTCAGACATAATTAGAAAAATAAAAATTCAAGTTACGCTGTGAAACCATTTTATCACCTTTCCCAAATGGTAAAAAAATGCACTCTGACTACATTGTCTGGGCAAGGCCAGCACTTTTGTATGTTGCTGATGGAAATAAAATGAATACAGTTTCTTCTGGGTAAAAATATGGCTCCATTTAATGAAAATATATAATAATTTAACTCGACCTTGTAATGTTATGTTTTTTGCATTTTTATTATGTATTTTTACTGATTCATTTTTGAAATCCATAACAATTACCTTTATCGTGGAGAGTTGACCTTGTAGCGCTACTTGTAGGAGTTGACACTGATGATACACGTCCAATAAGGCAAAGAGCTGAATACATGATTTTACTTATAATGTTATTTGGAACAGCAAACTTTATTTTTTATTTTATTTTTAAAGATAAAAGAACCAAAACATATTAACAAACACACAGATATAAATGAAACAACATAAAAACAAAACAGAATTTCAGACAAGGTGTTAAGAAACTTACAGTGGTTGTATTACATACTGTTATCTTCAGAACTGTTACTCAGATAAACAAATACAGACACGTAGGTATGTTCAAACAATTAAATATCAACTATTCCTTTCAAGAAAGCCATAGAAATTAGTAGTACAATTATCCTAGGCATCTTGTATATACATATAAGAATCTGTGTGATTACACATAGGAAATTGTGTCAAATGACAAGATGGCTATGTTGTGCCAGTAAAAAGGATGAGAGAGATCTCTACGAGCTGACAAGAAGTAAATTCTAGAATACAGCATCAATTTTTTAAAAAACAAATGCAAATCACTACCTATGAAAATTATTATGCTATCCTGCATATAAAGAAGAAAGGGAAATAGGAAAGTATACATACTTTTTCTGCATTTGAGAAAGAAGAACCCAGAAGATAGAAAACAAAAACTAATGATATAGGCGCTGCGACACAGGAAATATAACAGAAGAGGAGGAGAAATGAGGAGGCAACTGGAACAGGTGGGAGGGTGGGATAACAATTCTGAGAGTACAGAATTTTGGTTTCGAGTTTTAGTGCCATATCAAAGCTTCATATACCACTCAAAGATAAATTACTTAAATCAACACGGATTGAAGGGTCTCAACGTGGAAGGCAAACAGAAGCAAACAAACCAAGTATATTACAAGCGAATAACACACCAGGACAAAGGGCAGGAGAAAAAACAAAACTATTAACCAAAGAAACTTTGTAAAACAATACTTTGACAATGCACTCTAAGGATACAGACAAGAACTGCACACAAATTTTGAACTCTATTCATTAAGTTTGGATTTTTTCTAAGTATATTTGTTGGCAATTGTGAAATGCTTTGTGTATATTCTAAAAGTAAGCAAATATATGAATAATTATGAATAGTGAGAGCCATGTGTGTCACCAGTCCAAGAAAAAGAGTTAGATTTAAACAAAGAATAAATTTGCAATTGGAAAACTAATAGCATCTCATTTAGCTACTGTTTACTTGGGAATATTTTGTATTTAGTGGGTCTCACAGGGACATTGTTCTGTCTACATTTAAGAAACATTGTGAAGTGTATTATTTTGTCTCACTTTCACCAAGGCCTCAGGGCAAACTTTTTTGATGGTGATACTGTGTGATTCTGTTATAATCATGAGGTCTGATGGGCCGATTTCTTGCCTTTCTTATGACACTAGTTTTGAATCAGTGGAATCAATACAAACTCATAGTTCGTGCTCATTAGCAGTTAAATATATATATATTTCTATGCTTTGTCTACAGAGCAGGTGTAGAAGCAATGACATCCCTATACAAATAAACACAGTTTTCAACCACATGCTATTTTTATACTATTTTCCAGCACAAAACATAACCTCTCCTTGGAAAAAAGAATTCCATAGCTAGAGAAGAGAGATTTCATGATCAAACTAGAATATATTTTCATGCCAGAAAGTAAGGATGTATTTAGAAAACTATTGAGATATAACAAAAAGACATAAGAGCCAACACAAAAGGTCTCTGAATAGCTAAATACTGAAGCAACCAGTAAAATAATAAAATTTTTAGCTAATATATCAGCAAGGGGCATGACATGAAATCATAAAAATCATACAATCTGAAAGAAAATGAAAAAGAGAACAATGAAGAGAAGAATAAAAGAAAGCAAATTATAAGCTATAAATTTAAACATAGTCCAATCAACAATAAAATTAAATGCAAGTTTGAAAAACCTTAATTAAAATTTCAAAATGGTTATACTGCATAAAACAGCAAGACCCATCTTATTTTGTTTGGTTTTGTCCTTTTCTCCTTACTATTAATAAAAGTTGTATTCTTCTAGCCAACCCAACTGAATTAAAAGAGAAAAGACATAATCATTATCTGGAATAAATAAAGTGGTGTCATTACAGATTCCACCGCTGTTCAATGTATAGTAGAACATTATAAACAACTGTATAATAACAAATATGACAATTTATGTGAAATGAACACATTTCCTCACTCAAATGTACTATTAAGTTCAACTAAAATACAAGACCATTGTGTCAATAGATACAGTTCCTCCCGAGGCCTCTCTCCTGGGCTCACAGATGGATCTCTTCATACAGTGTGTTCACATTTCTGCACCCTGCTTCTGCATATCTATTACAGAGATGAATTGGTAATAATCGCATTTGTTTTTGTGTGTGAAATCCATCTTGATGTTCTTAAGTCTAAATGATGAAGGAAAACAAATAAATTGGATTTAGATGGCATTTATTTTTAACAATAATATTGATTTCTAATATAGATACAGGCATTAGATTGATAAGATTAACTGTTTAGTCTTAAATTAAAATCTTCAGGCAAACTTCATGTTTTTATTTTTCCCAGTTGCTCCTTTCCCTGACAGGGCATGAAGAAGGGTTAATGAGAACACAGTAACGGCCCCTCCCGGCCCAGCCTTGCTCTCCAAGTATGCCTTCCCTCTGAAAGGATACCAGGGCTTCCTCCACAAGTGACGTAGTTAGATGGGGGGCAAAAATTTTACAAGATCCACCTACCCCCAACTATTTAATCCCTTCAAAAATAAAATTACTAAGCACTATCAATGCCGTATTAGCAAGACTCACAAATTTATCTATTAATTGTCCCATTAAGCAATTTGGGGCAATTTCAATAAAAATACTGACTCCAGTGGATTGAATTTATCCTGGCTTTCTCCATAATAGGGTACCTAGTAGAGAACTACTTTTTCTTTACTGATGCATTTTAGCTAATGAGTGGAGACTCAATGACAGACTATCACAATATTCACCCTGGTGGAGTAATGGATACAGGCATTGATCAACGGATAATGACTTCATTGAAAAAGCAGCAACCACACATCTTGGGCCTCTTGACAGAAAGTACCTCTCACTACCCATGAGGTAGTATGTCAGTCAGCAAGGGCTGCTTTAACAAAGTACCATACACTGGGCAATATAGGCAGTAGAAATTTACTTTCTCACTCTTCTGGAGATCCAAAATCAAAACTCAGGTTCTGACTAATTTGGTTTCTGATGAGGCCTCTCTTTTCATAGATTGAAGACAGTTATATCTCTGTGTTCCCTTGGCCTCTCCTCTGTACTGCATGAATGGATGGGGGATGGGAAGAGAGCAAGTTCTCTGATGTCTCTTCTTGCGAGGATATTAAGCCTATTGGACAGGATCACATCCTTAAGGCCTCATTTAATTTTAATTACTTCCTGGAGGTGCTGTTTTCAAACACACACATTAGGGTTTAGGGCTTCATCATGAATTATAGAAGAACATAAACATTCATTCCATAACAGGAAACCATGTAAAACACTGAATTCAAATGGACTAATTCTCTAGGCCGCCTGCCAATTTACAGATAAAGTAAACCTTAGAGAAATATTATCAAAAGTCATCAAAGAACTACTCATCAAAGTTATGTAAACAAGAACAAGGTACCTGCAGCAAAACACAGCAGAGGGTAACAAAGAGAATTAATGTTGAGATAGGTCCATTGCTAAGTACGTACTTTATTTACACCATCTCCATGTATTTTCTCTCCCCCTCTCTCTGTCTCTGTCTCTGTCTCTGTCTCTCTCTCTCTCTCTCTCTCTCTCTCTCTCTCTCTCTCACTTACTCTCACTGTCTCTTTTTCTCTCTCTTACTCTCTCTGGGAAACCATAAAAAATGTGTACACCAGGGAAAGAAAACCTTATATAATGAAACCCTGTATTACTTTGATTGCTTTTGCTTTGTTTTGTTTTTGCCTACATTGTTGGTTCTTTGCTACTGCTCTTTTTTATTACTCTCTTTAAAATAAAAAAGAAGTGAAAAAAAGAAAAAACTTGTGTAAGTCTTTCAATACTAAGTTCACTGAGATGTTGTGAAATTAATACAAGTTACCTTTGGCCTCTACAGCTATAAGAGGTGCTCAAAGTGGCATCCGTTAGCTTCCACACGTTCATAGTATGGCAAACTGCTAATATGTGTGCATGTATATATTTATATATTTACATATGAATATATGTATATATTTAATTGAAGATAAAATACTTTTAAATCCATGTTATTCTTGTATGTGTTTTTCCAGAGGTACCTCAGGTTAAACAAAATTCCACATAATAAAAATCCACAACATTCTCATTTATAGCAGTGATAGGAAGTTGTTGTATAAAGTTGTTTTTATACTGAATTATCCAACTTACATCAAATGATAAGAACAACATTTTTTTCCACATCCAACTAATTTCATCAGAGTTTTGGTTTCCATAATCTATAACATGAAATTTCACAAGATATGTCTTTAAATAATGTATATTACAGTTTCACTTCAAACATCAACTATGCTTCAAGTGTAAGTTTCTGTTAAGCTAACTGGAAAAATCAGCAACACCCTATCAGACTCTTCATACTGAATATTTTTTTCTTATGTAGAAACTATGCTCCTCTAACAGGGGTAGATGACAACATTTTCCAATCTGAAATAAATCAGTCCATCTCCAGATATTTTGCAACAAATTGAAAGATAATCACATTTGCACAACTTTAAGTGCTCTAAGTTTTACAGATTTAAATGTACTGTATTGTTTTCTAAGAAATTATTATACCTATTTTTAAGCATCAGAGGTCCTTACTCAAAACTGACTTTTAAAGAATTTGCATTGGAAGACCAGCTGCATCTAGAAAGTGTATAGGGAAGAAAACCAGTTTAATCTCATGTTTTACAAGTTCATTCTCCAAGTACTTCAAAAAGAAAAGATGCATTTCCTCTATGTCTTTTATTGATAAAGCCTCAGCATTGTGATTTATATAGTATTGCTTCTGAGCATTCATGTGTCCCAATGTTTCTGTTCAAGACAATACAAGGTTTTGCATGCTGCTATGGAACTAATATGTTAAGTTTGCTCTGACATTTTTAGCCCTAAAATCAGCTTCTGGATTTTAAATCTCTTTACCATTGAACATCTGCAACAGAAGAGTTGCATGAGTTGAAAGTTATGGTGGATCCTGGGGCAGAGTGAAGAAATGGTAAAAATAGTCATTTAAATGATTAATCAGACTTGTTCATAAATGTGATATGCAGAATATGTAACAGGACCATTTTTTATTCTCAAACATAATTTCATCTTGACATTGTCTAAAAAGTAAACCAATCCAACCAAATAAATAAAGCCAACAGGCCAAGTATGTATACTAGTCATATTTCTGATGCTTGAACAAAACATCTGATATACATAACTTAAAGAGAAAAAGTTTATTCTGACTCAGAATTTCAAAGGATTTAGTCTTAGAGTCAACTAGCTCCAAAACAGAGAGTTTCACAGTAGAAAGACCTAGCAGAAGAGAGATGCCCAGCTCATGCCAAACAAGTTGAGAACACTGAAAGGACCAGACAGCAGAGGCCAGAAGCGGGGGATCTCCAGATCTGTGCACCGTGATGCGCCCAGACAGTGCTGGCTACAGTGAACCCACCTGCTGCCTTGTTAGTGTCTTTTATCATGTCGCTAAGACAGCACTGTGATTCTTTCCTGTGATGCACTGAGCACCATGCTGCAAAATGAAACAGCTACTCAGTGATGAGCCAGGACACATGGTTGTTCAATAATGTGCTGGGAAAGCTTTATATGCTACACATTTTCTTCACATTTTGAAGATTTCTTTTAAGAGAGGAGTTTTAGTACAGTGAGAAACACTTCTCGGCCTTCTAAAAGATTTAGTGACCTGCGTTTTCTCAGATTTTCTTGTTAGAATTGTATGTGTTTCTACAAAGCATCCAATGCTTGAGAGTTTCACTGACCCAGAAAAACATGAGAACAGATCCATGGATTATAGGTTCCATTTTTATTGAATTGTGTCTATTTTTTCAGAGTCTATCTCTGAGTCTTTTTGTACTGAGTAATCTCTGTAGACTAAGGCTCTTTGGCGGGTATCACTGAGGAAAAGGGCAGTGATTTATGTTTTTCATCAGAACCAGTGTTTAGAAGGATGCTGTGTCCCTTCTTTAGCTTTAAAGTGCACCACCATAGTGGATTGATAACTGATGGTCAACTTATAACCCCCAGCTGAACTGAGTAAGCGTGGTGCCGAGTGTGGGAGGCCCACCTGGGGACTATTGCCAGCAGCAAAAGAGATAGAACTGGAGAAGGAAATGTTATGTGGTTGGGAGCAGAGAAAGGCTGTTGGAGCTGGTGGAAACTATAAAGAGCTGTTAGTTGTTTTGGAGGAGTTTGTCATGCTAGCTGTCCTGATGAACTTGGCTGTTTTCATCCTGCAAGGAGCTCAGGACCTTGCTGGCACTGAGAATGGCTTCCATTCACTTTGAGGAAGCTCTGGTCCTTGCTTTGAGTATTGCTTCCTGGCTCCAGAGGGGAAGATGGTACACTGCCTGTTTCCTGCAAAAGCTTGCTGCATTGGCTTCCCTGATGGGAATTTGGACATCTTGATCATCGGAGGAGCTGGGGACCTCACTGTTGCTGAGGATGGCTGTGGTACCTTTCGGGGGAGCTCTGGTTCTTCTTAGTATCACTTCCTAGATTCCACCACTGACCTTTGGGCCTTCACAGCACAGATCCGTGAAGCAGGCCTGCGTAAGATATTGTTGTGAGCTTTGGGCCTCCAGTTGGATTCGTGGGAAGCATTGTTATGAGCTCTACGTCCTCAGCTGGATTCATGCAGGACATTTCTCTGGGATTGAGGCCCTCAGCTAGATTCATGGGTCTTAGTGTAAAGACAGATTTCCTGCACTCTCTCATATATCATTCTTTGGATGACTATTATAAATAATCTTATAAAATATATCCTCTATTGTACTGTTTCACCTTGCAAAACTAACCCCCAAATCAGCACAACCACCATTCATCACTAGTGAAAAAACTAATTTCATATCGCTAAACTTTTTCTTCTATAATGAGAAAAGGAAGTCTACATTTATGTTTTTAGGATAGGGAATATTTTTATTCAAATCTATCCTAAGATGTAAAAGACTAATGAATAAACTCTTCCCAAGAGATTCTTTTTGACAGAAGAGGAGGAGAAAAGAAGACACTAGGTGGAAGAAGAAGAAAGAGTCATAAATTTGGGAAAAAGAGAGAAGAATGTGTCTAGAGGCTGGCGTATTCATAAGTCACCTTGGATAATAGCTTATATGTCTGTAGTTTGGCCATTTTACACCATTTACACTGAAAGATGCCTATCAACTCTGTCTCTAGTTATTACTACTATCTTAGCAATAGCCTTGGAGACAGCTTGGAGCAGTTGTTAAGATAGTGCTGGGCAGGACTGACTATAGTGACTTTTTCTTTTCTTGTTCACTAAGAAATGTGCACCAGGCTGCTTTTTAAATGTTTAATGGTCTTTAATTTATCCCTCATAAGACAATAGTGCATACATACAATGTCTAGAAAATTTATATTTCTGCTGACATGGCAACTGACGCATTATCCTCGAAGGTGGGAATCATGATTCTTCTAGTCTTCTGAGAGCAGCTTTGACAGAAATGGAAAATGGCAAGAACCAATTAATTCATATGAGCAACTTAGTCATAAAAACATGCATCCCAGTTGTAACATAAAATGCAACAGGATTGGTCACGTGAGTGAGACTTCATTCATCAGCAATGTCATTTAAACACGATGATTTACCTTAAACTACTCCCAGTTCTCATCAGAGATCTTCCCCAGCAGAGCGGTCAACTTATATTTCTTTTAGGGGACTAGAAATCATGGAACCTGAATGCAATGCAAAGCCAGAATTTCTTATTGGCTTTCTGTGAAGACTTGGGTACGGTGGCATGTGGCCCTGGCTTCTTTCCTCTTATCTTCTCAACGGAACTGTCTCTACTGAGTGAATTTTAGTGAATTTGCACACATTTTTAAAGTGTGAAGGCATCATGTACTGGCAGCCTTTCTCATTTTCTCTGATCTCCTTACCCTGCTGTTTAAGATGCTACCATTGAAATAGGAGAAAGTCATTATTGTGCAATGTTTTTTGTTTGGCATTACCAAGGTCCTTTACTAACTGCTTCAGAAATAGAATATTCTTGACTTCAAAAGCTGAGGCCTAGAAGGCATTCTAGTTAAAATATGAGTAAATATCTTGGGTATATAAATGGTACATGGCACGCAACAATTGTACTACACACTGTGTCAAATGCTGGTAAGTAAGGAGTGGGTGGAATGTGAATTAACGGGATGAGGGTTCATAGATACACAAAGCCCAGGACAGTGTGAACCAAAGTAAGCGAGGAGACTCTGATGAGAGGACAGAGTCAGCCTTACAGTAAGTATCTCAGTGCCAGAGATCAATCGAAGAAAGCTGTGGTGGCGGCAGAGCCCTTCACTGTCACTTTAAGCATGATGATCCGACCTAAGTTTGAGTGGAATGGGAGGAGGCGCCGCTCTGGTTGGGAAATAACAGGAACACAGGGAAGAGATGTACACATACTGGTGTAAAGAGACGAGGCAAGGAGAGGGAGATGGGTTAGGCGCATGAAGGAAATTCGGAGGTCAGGTAACTTGTCCAAGGTTGTTCAGCTAAAAATAAATGGCAGTTGCAGGGCAGCTATAGTCTATAGCAATAAGTTATATATTTCAAAATAACTAGAAGACTAGAGCTGAAAGGTTCCCAACACATTAGGACCAGTAACTGTTTGGTGCAATAGAAATGCTAATTACCCTGATTTCATCATTATGTATTGTATACATCTATCGAATTCTCACACCATACCCCATGAATACATGTAAATATTATGTGTTAATGAAAAATAAAATAAGTGGGAGGGATTTGAACCTGAAAAATCTGACCCTGGATTCCCACTGTAGAAGAGAAGGCTTTCCAGACACACATGTGGCAATATTTAATTTGGACACAGTGATCTGACTTTCGTTTGATAGCTACTTGGAGATTCATTCCATATTATCTTCTTGTCTTCCTGCTATGAACAGTAACAGTTGCTTTAATATTGGAATGGAAAGCTCTGGAGGGAGAGAATTTAGTTTACTGAAATGATAGTCTTCTAAACAACCTCTGATACTGGGAAGTAATTTTTTGACTTTTGACATTGCAATATTCTGATATATGACAATTAATACAATATTCTGTGCTATTACACATTAGGTTTCTACTAAGGACTTTTAGGTTCGTTAAAGGGCTTCTTTCTGAGATATAAAGTTTGTGAGATTCTTACTCTGTTTCTAGTATTTTTAGTAGTTTTATTAAACTTAATCTGCTTATGCAAGGAAAAAAAAAGAAGGTAGAAGAAAGAGTCCTACGTCTTAGATAGTAAGACACAATTCAGGGACAATGCTGTACACCTAGAAATATGTGATCATCCACAGAGCATTATGAGCACTTCACATCTAAAGGTCATCATTACAGATTGTTTGCACTGACACACTGAAAAATTAGGACATAGTAACGGGTGTCCTTGGAAAGAAAGCCCAAATGGAAATTAGGGGTAATGTCATGTGGGATTTCATGTATTAAAAATAAATGTAATGGATGCCAATGAAGCATTGAAAACTATTGGCCATTTTTTTTGTTTCAGTCTGCTGTAGTTTATTAACACAAATTTTAATTAACTCCATTGACAGTATTATTTTTCTCTTGTAGCAGCCGACCAAAAATCTAGGGCAAATTCTAGCAATAATTGTGTTGAGTCTCTTCAGGGAAAAGTGAGAGTGACCACACTTATTAAACTTTCCAACGGCTTTGTTAGCAGAACGTTTTTCTAAAACTGAATGAGTTCACTTTTCTGCTCAGTTGAAAGCAAGCAAGGCTGAACCGTCTGAACTGAAAGAGCATCTTTATTTTTCCCAGAGCAGAGCTCCCCAAACAGAGAAATTAGTTTGAAAACAGATGCAATTTTTGAATTTCTAAATGCCTAAGCTTATCCAGCAGCTCATCACTGGGTGATATGCTATCGCTTCTGTTCACGTACTCAAAACGCTGAAACTCTGCCTCAACTCAGGAGGCAGCTTGTACTTCTCCATATTTTCATCAGCTTGGGCAAAATAGTATAAGCTGTGCCAATGTTTAATAAGTGGGTTTTCACATTCTTTCCAGATCCATATAAATCATTTAGAGTTTTAGACCATTTGGATGCTCTTACAAAAGTACTGAAAGTCAAATTTCTATCTCTAAAGCATAGATGATGCATAAATTTATCAAATATACAGATAAGTTTTATGATGATATAACCTATTAATGCTTCTAATTTCTTCTTTATCTCTGTTCTTCTGATGTATGAGCAAAATAAAATTCTTAATTTGGTACAGGAATTTCATCCAATTGTGGGAATTTAATCCAGTTGTGATGAAAATTAGTTTATAATTTAATTTCTGATACAGTTGAAAGCTTGCTTCTTACATATATCCTAACTTTGTGTTACTTAAAATTACTTCTTCATGTAATCACGGGTATCAATCTATGTAAAAACTTTGTCATACTCTTTGTACATTTTTGAAATATTTCCCTTATTTCATTAAAGTAAATTTATCAGGTGCCTGATAAGTATTTAGGAATGCTCAATAGTGACAGTTAATTACTTCAAACAAAGTAGAACTTACAACATTTTCAAGTTTTCTATAAGGAAAATGCATTTTGCAGTGAGTATGTGTGGTTTCTGGCTTTTCAGCAACCAAGGATCCAGGTGTCTTTCCTGATACGAGGTGTCATAACTGACTGCAAGTAGGACGTTCCTATCTCTAGAGAAACGAAGGTTATAGAATTATTTAATTATTTAACTTGCTGAAAGTTAAAGATACCACAGCTTGGATCTTCAATGTCTTTCCTAGAGGCCCATGTGTGAAGAGGTTAGTTCCTAAATTGAGACTATAGGCAGCAGAAACTTTTAAGAGCTAGAGACTAGTAGGCACTCTTCCGGGACATGTGTTCAAGAAGGATGTGGGGCCCTACTCTCTCCCACTTCCTCCTGCACTCCCCAGCAGTGAGGTCAGCCACTTCGCTTCACCAGGCATTCCCTGCCAAAATGTGTTTTCTTGCCACAGACCAGAAAAGTGGGGCTACGCAATCACCAGCAGAAACCCCCAAAGCCATAACCCAGACTAAGTGCATCTTCTTCAAGGTAGTTTATATTACACACCTTTCTAAAGAAAGCTGATTAATACAGCAAATATCATAGCAGACACTAACTGCACACTAATGGAACTTTAACAAGAAGGAACCATTCAGGCAAAGGGAAACACTCTCCCCAGGCCTGTCACAGTGAGCACTCAGGAACAGCATCTATGAAACTAAGTGTTCAGAGATGGCCGCTCCATCAAGAACGTCCCTACCTGCAATCTTGGCCACATGTTTGTCTCCTTTATTTCTTCTTTTTCTTTGTGTCTTCCTAGTGTTTCTGTGAGCTCTCTATTATCCTTTCAATTAATTTATTTTCTGTTTAGTTAGCCAAGTAGATTTCAGACATTTGTAACAAAAAGGATGCCTTCCATCATTAAGGATTATTTCAGATAAACTTAACTACAATAGTATCTTACATTTGTATAGTTCTTTAAAATATTTTTGAACTACTATAATTCTTATTTGCTCTATTCTAAATATATTACAGTACTATGAAATAGAAACTATTTCTGTCTCTAAATGATAATAGAATATGTTATGGTATATAAATAATAAATTGCTTTCTAACAGGAATAAGTCATAGAGAAGAGTTTAGAAACCAGATGGCCTGACTCTCCATAGCATTTCCCTATATTTTTATTCCCATTATGTCAGTATTGTGCCAACAAAAGTTAACCAAAAAGGACAGCCCAGCCCAATTTTAACTTAGCAATATTTATTGACTAAACACCTAATAATTTATTCAAGCAATAAAAACAAAACGATGAATTTATTAATAAACCTGTTCTCATTCTCGAGGAAGTTACTGTCTCCTCAGTGAATCAAGTCCATGCACAAAAAGCTTTCATAGAGCATTGACAGTGAAAAATTGTAAGTACGAATGAAACTTGGGCAAATGGTTCTTATAGAGGAGGAGGCATTTGAGGCATTTCTACAGATGAATAGGATTTCAATAAATACTTACGAAGCCAGGAAAAATTTTCAAGGGTGAATTTAAGAAACAAGTTAAGCTGCAAAGTGAATGGCATGTCGTGGGATGACTTTAGTGGAAATAAAAGTGTTACTGTTACAGATACTCAGCAAAGGATATGCCCTGAACGAGGAGAACGGACAGGATAATAGTGCGCCTATGCTTCTGAAACATTCTCTAAAGGAATGTTTTCAAGTGATCCCCCCCAAAACAGGACAAAACATGCTTTCCAGGGCTTTGTTTTCAGAGGTTCTGAATTTCAGTCTGGGCTACAGCCCAGAATCTTGCCCTTTAACAATAACAAACACAGGTAACGTCATTGCAGATATAATCCACATACGACTCTTTGAGAAATTGACTTAGCATTTACATTGCCTCATGCCTGTAGCTCCTGGTAAATCTAAATCCATAAAAAGGGGGCCATAAAATATGCTACCTCAATTGTTACCTAACAATTATTGCCAAATAATATTCACCTACCCAGGTGTGTAACAGATTCTTTCCAGAGGTAGAAGACACAGTAAAATAATATCTGCAAGCATAGGGCCTATGTTGGAGGAGGAAGATGAGACTGGAAGTTATTCTCTGTCTTATATATTTATTAGGGAAAAAACACAAAGGAAGCTGTTTCTCACAGCATGGTCAGGAAGCAGCGCTGAGACTGTCTGACACCTGAGCAGAAACTGGAGAGGCATGAGGAGCAAGCCAGTCTGAGGAAGGATCCCCCCCAGCTGAAAGGACAGTGAGGATCTAACCCTGCAAGGGAATTTGTGGAGGAAGAGCAGAATGGTTGAAGAGGGTGAGACAGAAAAGGAGTAACACAATGCTCCTTCAAGGCTTAAAGAATGTCAGATATTTCATGCTGTGTAACACATGTGAGTGTGTATTCAGCACACTCAGGATATGAGCAGATGCATTATGCTTTTGAATTATCATTCTGGCGGCTTTGTGAAGAGATTGTCCAGAAAGTAGGAAGTTGAGAGGGTAGAAGCAATGGTGACCTCCACAAGGTTGGCCTAAACTAGGGTGGCTATGGCAATACTTCATCTTCTTTACTCAATTTCTGTCTTCAAAAGCTATTTAAAGAGTACAAGTAACAGTGGGATCCATGGGCTGGCTACAGGCCAGTCAGTTTTGAGTGTACATTTCTTAAAGAGGTACTTTTTATACTGTAAAATTCACACTATGTAGGTAGCTACGGACTAAGGAAAAGGAACTCTTTTAATTCCTAAAATAGAAGTCATTACAACTTCTGTAATTTAATTTGAAACCAGCATCCATCAGGAAATACACTTTTGCTGAGATGAAATCCTATTGCTTTCTCTAGTACCATAAAACTAGGCTTGCAGGCTGATACAAAATGACCTCAAAATTATCCTAAGATTTCAACTACTTTATGAATTATCGATCTTTGTGGAATTAATGTCAAAATCAATTATATTAGAGACTATGTCTCAAAATTAAGAAGGTCAGAAGTCACCAAAGCATATAAAGATAACCAGTACCACTAATAAAGCATAAAAGACAATTGGATTGAACTATACAACCAATATTCATCTCCAGCTCTTAAACTTCTCAACAATATTATAGGAAATTAATTTATTTGTTCTTAAAAGATTTTCACAAATGAAAAAATCAACATACATAAATGTTAATTGTAAATGTTTGTAGGCTTTTATTTTAAGACCGAGAAAACTAGTAGAAGTGAAGGTGATTATGTCCTTCTCAGCAGAAAGGCAGTTACCAGTGATGACAGTTACAGTCAATTTAAGGAACGGTAGCGTGGTGTTCACCACACGGAAAAATGAAACAACCTTTCATGCACAATCTATGGCACATATTCCGTGCTACACTGCAAAAAGATTTACTCTATTTTAGATACTGGATTAAAGCTTGATTGATGCCCTTTATAACAACTGTAAAACATTTATATGTATATGAAAGAAAGAGCTGAGAAAGTTCTAAAGTTGAGCGAAATAAGGAAATAATTACAGAATTGTGTCTTCCGTAGGATAATAAAACTGGAAAGACAGGAACATAGCGAAAGTGCTCTCATCACTACTTTCACAGTGACTGCTCCAGCTCTTTACCCTCTGCCATGTATCGCAAGCTCCGATGTGAGGAACTCAGTAAAAGCTGAGCAAGTGCGGCGAACCGTTCAGGCTCTGGAGACTGCGCAGTTCGTGTCATCATCTACGACTTACTGAGTGATCGCAGGGAAAGTTATAAGCAGAATGTTTGCCTCCTGCCACTGTGTGTGTCTTGTAGCCTTCACCCCTCATGTGTCTCCATTTGGAAATGGGGTCGATAGCAAGGTAATTCGGGTTAGAGCGGGTGAGAGCCCCATATCATCTGATATGATGAGTACCTTCACAAACTGAGAAAGCAATGAGCTTGCTTTCTCTTTCTCTCTCTTCATGTACCATGGAAGAAAGTCTCTGCGAAATCTCTGCAAAATGCATCTGAGCCCCTGAAGGAAGAAAGCCTTCATTAGAAACCGAATCAACTAGAACTTTAATATTGGCCTTCTAGCCGCCAGCATAGTGCAAAAATAAATATCTGTTGTTTAGGCCACCCAGCCTGTGTTATTTGTTACAGTAGCCTAATATAAAGAAGTTAATTTCTCTGTGCCTTATTATGTTCCTTACCGAAAAATGAAGATAACAAATATGGATATGCCCACCTCCTACTGCTGCTTTGATGATTGAATGAACTGAGTAGTACAAGCTCAACTGATGTTTGTTACTCAAATTATAACCTCCAAAATGCAATTTACTCTACTTTTCTATATAATTAGAAGGTAATAACATAGTTTCCTTTGGTGAATCTTCTTAAATACTCAAGGAACATGTATTCATGATTATATTGTATATAGAAAATGGATATAAGCCCCTAACAGACTTAAATATCTGACAAAACTAATACAGTAATTAGAGGAATGTTTTAATCTCAAAACTCTGATATGAATTTCAGCCTTTTGGGAGATAGGACTCAGCCATGACCAAATAAACTTGTAGAGTTGGGTGATGTTGTGAAGTTCTTTAGGCACTCGAGCTGCACTCCAAATAATTAACTGCAAACTGTGAGACATCCTCAATAGCCACTAAAAGAAAAAAAGATAACAGAAACGTTATCTATTCAACTGTTGAGACCAAAGCTTGAATTTGAGAGTCTTTACTGCACACTGTCAAATAACCATTCTATTTTTTGATGAGTTGATATTTCAGCACTATGGGAACATAGATTCAATCAGTTTAATCAATTTAGTAAAGAAAATGTCAAATCAATTGTTGTTGACATAGAAGAAGGAATGAGTAACTGATTTAATTATTAAACTGGTGACTACCTTGAATTTTGCACAGAGCTTCAACAAGATCCAATTTTTTCTTTCTTGTTAATACTTCACATCATGCTATATGTCACTGTACAAACATGTTGCTTGCTATATTCGGTGCCTTGATAAAGTTTTCAGGATTCCAAATCAAGACTTTAAGGGTAGAAAGGAGGATGGATTTGAAGCCAAATGTTTAAAATATGTAATTGACTGATCTAAGGGAGTTCCTACTACTCCAATAAATAAATAGATCTATGTTAGGTTATTATTGCTTATGCCTTTGAGGTCAGAACACAGTTTTTATGAGAAAATATGAAATTTGAGGATCCTGAAAGAGTATTGATTGAAATTAAAGGCAATATTAATAACACACATACTCTAAAAATGTATTTTCCAATCATTCTTTTTACTTTTAATTACTGTCTAGTTAGTTAGAAGTAGAATAAGAAAATGTTGGAGAGAAATAGTGAATACAAAATTAGATGTCATTAATAAGTTGTGTGTGTGTTTTATGGTAATCCTATAAAATGAGTATAAGTAACAGGAAATTCTATAATAAATCCCTAATACAGAAGCATTTCAATAGCATAAATTATATTCTCATAGTGGTAATTACACAATAATAAAATCTTTTAATAAGCACTAGGAAAATCCTAAAGGTAAAAACAAATAATAAAAAGAAAGATTTAAAATGAAAACCCTTATATTACTGTAATTTCTTTGGTATCTTAATTAAATAATCAGAACTTAGTTTCATAAGTTCAGTGTGTAATTAGATAATTCTTAAAAAGTTCTTTCTCATGGAAGTTAATATGAATAAGAAAATACTAACATGTTTTCTGTGCATTCTATTAAATAATGCTCATATAAATGGGGAAATGGAAAACTCAGCAACACAGCAACAAATGATACAAAAGTTGCTTGTTGATCTTCCCCTTCTAAAGGTATAGGAGAGAGCGACTTCACTCTGCGGACACTCAGAAATGTAATAAAATTTCAAGATTTATGTGAAGTTGAGAAAAATTTTCTAACATTAAACAAACTACATGCCTATACTACTTTTAAAATTAGTGGATATTTAATTTATGGTTTTGAAGAAAATTATTCAAAATCTGAATGTCTTAAGCACAATATCATTTTACATTCTAATCTTAGATCACTTCTATCAGTAGAATAAAAATAACAGCTTACAAAAATATCATGCTCTGGTGAAATAAAAGCTAAATATTTTGGAATATAATTGGTTAATTTTGTATATTTTTATCCTATAACATGTCCAAACATGTCCTTCCTCGTGAAAGAATGCTAAGATAAGCAAAACACTGAGTAAACTCAATTATCTTTCATATTTTTCCTAAATTCAATCACATAAAACATAGTTTTGGTATTTTTTCTATTTACAAATTATAAAATTGGGTTTCTCAAAGTAGAAGAAAAAGATTTTTATTTAATAATATGTTTGTTTTGTTTATAATTTCAAATATTTGTATATAGGATATTTGGGTTTCTACCATTTTATACATTTGCCATGAGTCCCTGAAATGCTTCTGTATTAGGGATTTATTATAGAATTTCCTGCTACTTATTTTAAGTGTGGGTTAAAGTGAGTATATATAATCTTGAATGTTGTTCCACTTCATAGTTTCTTAAGATAAATTCATAGACTAGAATGACAGGAACTAAGACAACACACTTTCTGATGATATCCTAGCAAAGCACTAGTAAAAGTACCTCCTATGATGAGCTACTGAAAAATCCACCTTTTATAAATGAAAATAGTATTCACTGAATACCGTTTGCTAGCTTGGCATCGGAACATTAATCTTGTTACTTGATGTGTGAGTCATGCTATGGTTGCAAACCTGCAGTAGTTAGAATTCTACAGAGCTATGCAGAGGCCCCTTAGCGAAGGGAAGCCACCAGGGGATGTGAGGAGGTGGACAGAAGAGTGGGGGCGGCCATCTCTGGGCTGAGTACAGTGGACTCTGCGGCGACAGAGTTGAGAACCAAGAGCCCCTCAGGGAGGAAACTTGACAGTGAAACTGCAGATAATGCAGATTTTTATACTTTTCAAAGTAAATAACATTTTAATAGATTATACACAAATGTTATCTGTTACAAAAATATCAGAAAAGTTATAAAAGTACGATGAGGATAGTAATCACTGGCAATCTTATACTGACAAAAAGTCGCAATAGAACTTGTACGTGTGTGTTTTCAGACTTATGTGGTCTTTTGTACAGTTACATGTATTTTTCTTTGTCATATCCTCCACTTGATACGCCGTGAATGTATGCCCACGCCAACACACACCTCGGGTTTCATCTATACATGCATACACCTGAATATACTCATCTATAATTTTTTCACAGCCCTAGACACCCATGGTACCTTGCTTCCATAAATAGTTTCCATGTGAGCAAACATTCACATGTTTAGAACCTTGCCCTTTTAGTATTTTCATAAATATTCTGCCAAGTGGAATTACTGACTTTACAATAAATACACGTTGAAGCTTTGATTGGCACTATCAGATATTTACCCTGTAGAAATATTAACTAATTATCTGATTCACTGCCCTTATTCTTTTTACTTTTTCCAATTTATCAGTTTTGGTGTTGACCTAACTTTTCTTTTAATGTTAATGGTTACAGTTTTAAACTTCCCTGTATTTATAGGCAAATGCTTTATCTGTGAGAAAAGCAAGTGCTTTATGTATGCTTGTTTTGTGACTTTAACTTGTACTTTATTTAGTTATGAATACATTTTATGTAGGAAAATATTAAAACTAAACCATCTCAATTTAACAACTAAACCATTCACTGACAATTGTTTTGCCTTAGGTTCTATGCAGGGTGCACAAGTGACACAGTGACCAACACGGACATAAGAGAAGAGCCAAGAGGCTCAGTGAAGTATCAACTCAGGAAGACTGAAAAAACATAATAATCTTCATGCCTCGAAAGCTCTTTTAATAAGGATAGTGATTATAGTTTCTTTGCTTCAGACTAGAACAAGAAACATGGCTTCATGATCCACATTGTTACACTTTCCTAAGTTTTCTATCTTCTAGTAGCTTATCACATAGATAAATTTAATGAATATGGCTTAATTATTCAAACTATACTAAGCAGATTTTAACAAAAAGCTCCCCTCTGGTCTGTTCTCCCACTGTCATGAAGCAGCCATAGTCATCACTTGTTTGAACAGGTGTTTGTCTTCATATTTCTAAATAATTCAAATATTTACATTCAAATATTTACATTTTGATAGTAAACTTTTGACATTAAAAATCTATTTTATTTACAAAAGATGAGATTTAACTCTCATTCTCTCTCTTTTTTTTTTTTTTTTTTTTTTTTTGCGGTACTGGGGATCGAACTCAGGACCCTGCGCTTGCTAGGCAAGCGCTTATTCCACTGAGCTATATCCCCAGCCCAAACTCTCATTCTCTTTACCCCTCCCCACATACAGTTCTGCTTCCTCTCCAGCATCTCAAAATTGTATTTTTTGTTTGAATCATTTTTCTGAATGATTTGGAACTACAGCACTTGGGCTGGGTGATTCCTTGTTTAAGGGACAAAAGGAAAAGTCCATCATGGCACAGCCCTCCAGAGCCAAGCTGCAGATCAGCCTCGGCGCCCAGCAGTGGAGGAAGGGGTGACAATGCTGTGTGAATGCCCAGCGGAGGTACTGTGCAGCCATAGCAAGTGAAACCATGGCACTGGCAGGAAAGTGGGCATTACAGGGTGAAGCAAAATGTGCCTGGCCCAGAAAGACAAATATGACGTATTTTCTCCCATACAAGAAATCCAGAAAAAAGGGGGGAGAAGACTACATGAAAAGTAGAAAGGATCTTGTTAGAGAACAGGTAGGCGATGAGGAAGGGAACGGAGGGTATTCGGGGAAAAATCAAGGTGTGTAACACTCATATGTGTAACACACACATAGCAAATGCCATGGTGAAACCAAGTACATTACATATGAAATATGTACTAATAAATAAATAAACTATATTTCTTCAAAAATTGCCAAATGAAATTTCCTCTGGTTGAGAACCACTGCTTTAAAGTTATAGATCAATGGTGGTGAACCTATGGCACGCTTGTTTTTCTTTTAAGGCAAAAGATGTTAATGTGTGAGTTGTCTTTTTTTTCTAAACTAAAACCTCAGTCTTCCGGTTTAATTACTATGTTAGTACTTTGTGATAAATATATATATATATATATATATATATATATATTTTTTTTTTTTTTTTAGGTTGACATTCGAGCACCTGTCTCTAAAATGTTCCCCATCATTGTATAGATGCCTATTCTGATTACATGTTATTCACTACTGAACTATACAACATGGCAATATTTGTATTTCCACACAGTTTTGTTTCTATAGAAGTCAATCATTTTATGATGTGTTAGCTTATGAAGTTTTGTGGTATATTTACTGCCAGAGCTGTAAACCTCTAAATATGGCAAAGCCACTAGTTACTCTATCAGATCAATTGTCTCTGAGGATGAATTTGTCCGGTATGATCAGTAGCTGTCTTGCAACTTCCTTTCCTGTTCATACTAGCATTCTCCTTTGCCTCAATGATGAAAGTGCACTTGTTGAATTCATGCATACCATGTGTGACTTGCACTTGCACAGTCAAAGGAGATACTAAAACAGTGCTGGCTTCAATAAGTGATAGATTAACATTTCCTGATATAAAAGCACAGAAGAAGTCCTATGTACTCTAGTCATTCCAAAAAAGTTGTCAGGGACCCCAGCTCCTTCTCTCTGTGACATTATGCTCATGAGTGACCTTTCTTCTCAAGGTCATAAAGTAGCTAACATCTAAATCTCACACAACATATTGCCACTCACAGAAAGAAAGGGGAGAGAAGCCAAGACGTGTTCTCACCAGTCAGGCGTCTCCTTTTCAAGGAACTGTTTTATAAAAGCTTCAACTTAGATAATATCTGTGTGCCTCACTGAGATGAAAGCTGAGTTTCAAAGCTGCAAAAATGCAGTTTTTGCTTCAGTATCACTATCTGGACTAAATTCAGGCTACCTTCCTAAGGAAAGACAGTTGATATTGGGTAATAAATTGCTAATGCCACTCCAAGATTCATGAAAAAGTGAGAATGCATTTTCTTGGAATCATCTTGTCTGAAAATGTCTTTAGTTTATGCCAGCTCAAAATCAATACCTAGAGATCTGTTTCCTGGTTTATTTCAAATTTTCTCTGGATTATTATTCTAACCCCTACCCAAAGTGGTATAAAACTGGCTGTTAGCATTCTGGGAGCACACTATAAGAAGCAGAGTAGATGCATCTAAAACTAACAGTTCAAATTTCCAAGATTTTTTAAGTCAAATAATTCTTTATTCATTATGGTCAGTATGAAAATGAGTTTAGAAGACAATGATGGAAGATACAGCAAAATATAATCATTCTCAGTCATATTTTATCAGAATAGCAAATAAGCATCTTTCTGTTGGAAACAGGCATAGGGCTTGAACTCTCTCCATAACACCTTTTGGCCAATCCTCCTGTTTTCAGACTCACGTTTTACTTCCGCCCACATTACCTCCCTACACAAGTATCTGCAGCTCCTACTACTGAATCACCTAGGGTTCTTTGGATCAAATCAGCTTCTTTACTTTCCTGTTTTTCCATGCAGGATTTCCAGTTACAACTGTCTTCTGCTCGTGGCAGTTACTGCTCATGAATCATATTTTCATTTTCTATGTCTTTAACACTATATCCCATGTTCTAGACTCTTGTATCATCCATGTTAATGTTTTTTCCCTTTCAGTGGTAGGCTTAGAAATTAAAAATCAGGACTTAGAAATCTATTCAATCTGCCACATTTATCAAGGTTTTCCTTAATTTGTTATAATGTCTCCAGGTAATATAACTGGTTTCAAGTATGTGAACAAAAAAGTCATTTCATGTAAGACAACACAAAGAACTAGTTACTGTGAGTTGAACTCCAAGGCTGGTTAAAAGGATACAGCTTTGGTAGGCCATTCATACGTCATTTACCAACAAAGGGAGTTCACATATTTAACCTCCTGCTGTCCGCTCCCTATCATAATAAGTCATATAGCTCCACCTTGTTCAGGGTGGAAAAGTCGAACATGTCAAGGTTTGAAAGATGCTTATTTGCTATTCTGATAAAATATGACTTAGAATGATTATATTTTGCTGTATCTTCCACCATTGTCTTCTAAACTCATTTTCACATTGACCATAATGAATAAAGAATTATTTGAGTTATCCTACCTCATTCCTTATCTTGAGTTGAAATTCAATGAAAATTTTGGGAATATTCCAAACAGCTTTCTTAATGGGAAAGCTCCCACTCAGCAGGTTACGCCCCACTGGCAGTGTGTTTAGGGGCAGGCAGGGGCAGGACGGGAACAGGTCTACAGTGGTCAGAGTATATTCTAATTTTCTAATATGTATCTGTGTGAGGGATCCCCTATTCTAGTTATTTTTACTAATAACATTGCCTAAATTAAAAAAATAAAAATAAAAAAAAAAACATTGCCTAAATTTATTTTTTATCACTACATCCCTTACCCCTCCATGTATCTTTTGATTCTTTTCTCCTTTTGTGTGTGTGTACATCTTTACAATACATAGTACTGACACGCCTTCTGGAACTGGTAGATATACATAATGAATGCTAATTCCCTTTCGCATCCCCCTTTCCTCCCTTCCCTCCCCTTTTTATCTCTTTCCCTTTTCAAGGGACCTACCTCCCTATTTCTTATCACTTCTCTTTTATTTTGTTCTTCATTTATACTTCAGATTTCCCCTATGAGAGAAACCATCCAATATGTAAGCTTGTGTGGCTGTTTTATTTCATTTAACACTGTGGTTCCAAGGTGCACTCACTTTCCTACAAATACCTCAAGTCTATGTTTCTTTATAGCAGAGTGCTACTCCATTTTATGCATAAACCACATTTCACTATTTGTTCTTCTGTTGATGGACGTATAGGCTGTGTCCAAGATTTAGCTACTGTGAAACGTGCTGTTGTGAACATGGGATTGCATGTGTCACTACAGCACCATGTCTTTAACTCTTCCAGAAAGATGTCTAGCAAGGAAAGCGCTGGCTTAAGTGGAATTTACAGTGTAAGTTTTTTGAAGTACCTTCCTACTGACTTCCAAAGTTGTAGTGGCTTACATTCCCACCAAGAGTTTAGAAGGGTTCCTTTTGCCCACAGCTTCTCCAGCACTTTTGAGTACTGGGCTTGATTTCATAATGATGGTCGTTCTTTCTGGGGGTAATGTACAATGGCAGTGTTGTTTTAATTTGCATTTCCCTAACGGCCAACAATGTTGAGCATTTCTTCATAGATTTATAGGCCATTTGTATGTCTGCGAAGCATCTGTTCTATTCATTTCAGTTGCCCATTTTTTATTGGGTCTTTTATTTTGGGGTCTAAGGTTTTATTTAACTTCTTTACATACTCTAGATATTAGCCTTCTGTCTCAGAAATAGCTAGCAATTTTTTTTACTGTTCTGTAGGTGTCTTTTCACTTTGTTAGTTTTTTTCTTTTGTTGTGAATAAGCTTTTAATTTGACATCATCTCATTTTTTGATCCTCAGTATCATTTCCTGTGCAACCAGGTTCTGTTCAGAAAGTCCTTGCCTCCGCCTATCATTCTGAGAGTTCCACCTCTCTTTTCTTCCAGGAGCTTGTTTCTATTTTAACCTTTAGTTCTTTGATTCATTTGGATTTAGTTTAGCACATGGTGAAAGATACGGATCTAGAGTCAGTCTTCTGCATGTGGATAGCGAGTTCTCTCAGCACTATTTCTCTTTCCTGAAATGTATGTTTTGGCCTCTTTGTCAAATATTCAACAGCTGACTGTAGGGGAGGTGTTGTTTCTGTATCCTCTCTTCTGTTCCATTGATCTTTATTTGCATTTTTATGCCCATAGTATGCTTTCTATCTGTAGCTTTATAATACTGTATAACTTTGATTCTAGGATTGTGATACCTTCCAGTTTGCTCTTTTTATCCAGAATTGTTTTTGCTTCTCTGGGTCCCTTGTTATTCCTTATAAATCTTAGGACTGTTCTCTCTGGCTCTATGAAAAATGTTGTTGGAAGTTTGACTGGGAGTGCATTAAATCTGTATATCAATTTTTGTACATCTGGTCATTTTGACTGCATTGATTCTGCTTATCCAGAAACAGAGTATATTTTTCCATATTCTGATGTCCTCTAGGATTTTTTTTCAGAATGCTATAGTTTTTGTTGTAGAAGTCTTTCACTTTGTTAGGTTAATTCGTAAGTATTTAATTTTTGATGCTATTTTAAATGGTATGTTTTACTAATTTGTTTTCAGTAGGTGTATTATTCATATATAAAATGTTATTGCTTTTTATATGTTGATTTGTATCCTGTTGACTGAATTTGGTTAATTATAAGAGTCCTTTGGTGGATTTTAAAAATTATTTTATATACAGGATCATGTCACCTGCAAATAATGATAATTTGACTTGTTTCCTATCTTTCTTATCCTAGTGCTCTTCGTAATGTTTCAAGTACTATTTTGAACAGGAATGGTGATAATAGAAATCCTTATTATGCTCCTGATTTCTGAGGGAAAAGTTTAAGATTTTCTCCATTTAGTATAATGTTGGCAGTAAGCTTGTAATAAATGGCTTTTATTAGATTGAGATAAGATCCTTCCATATCTATTTTCTGCAGTGTTTTTATCATAAAAGGATGTTGCACTTTGTCAAAGGCTTTTCATTCATCTGTGAGAACGATCATATGATTTTTATCTTTGATTCTGTTTGTATGATGTATCATATGTATTGATTTGCATATGTTGAACTATCCTTGTATCCCTGAGATGAAGCCTACTTGGTCATGGTACATGATATTTTTGATAATTCATTGTCCTCTTTTTTCCTAATCCATTGTTGAGAATCTTCGCACCTATATTCATTAAGAGGTTGGTCTATGTTTCTCTTTTTTGATCGGATCCTTGTCTGGTTTTGGAATCAGTGTAATAGTTTCCAGGAATGACCTGGGGAAGACCACTGACCTTTTAATTTCATTAATAATCTTGAGGAGTACTGGTGCTAGAACTTCCCTGAAGTGTTTTTAGAATTCATCACCAAACCCATCCAGACATGGATTTTTCATAGATGATAGGTTATTTATTCCTGCTTCAATTTTACTTACTGGACTATTCAGGGTATTTAATTCTTTGTTCAATTTTGGTAATACATATGTATCTAAGAATCTACTAATTTCTTCTGAATTCTCTAATGTATTGTCATATAAGTTTGCAAAGTATCTGTTAATAATTTTTTTACGTCAACAGTGTCTACTGTGATTGCAACTTTTTCATTTTAGTTGCATGAATTTCAGTCTTTTCTCTTCCTTTTGTTTTTCTGGTTAGATGGGCCAAGGGTTTGTCTCCTTTTCTTCAGAACCAGTTTTTGTATTTAGGGGTCTCAATCTCACTGGTTTTTGCTTTGATCTTTATAATTTCCTTCTTGTAGTAGCTGTGGGTTTCATTGTCCTTGTTTTCTTGGTGCCTTGAGGGCTCTGTTAGGTTACTTACTTGGGCTTCTTTGTTTCTGTGAATATTCTCTCTCAGTTCTCCCTTCCTTGTGTCCCAAAGTTCTAACATATTACTGGTATTATCATTTAGTCTAGAATCTGTCTTATTTCTTTTTTTATTTCCCTGTAATTCATTGTTTAATTAAGAGTGTATTGTTTAGTTTCCATGCATGTGTATAATTTCTGTATTTTCTTTGTCACTGATTTCTACCTTTACTCTTCTATAGTCTGACAATATTTATGGTATAATTTCAATTCTTATACTGAAGGCTTATATGCTGGGTAGTATGTGGTCTATTGTGGAGAAAGTTCCATATGGTATGGAGAGGAACATGTGCTCTGGTGTTGGGTTGAGTATTCTGTAGATATCCATAAGCGCTTCTGTTTGAAGCTTTTGTTCAACTCTGATGTTCCTCAGTGTTCTATCTACTTGATCTGGTAGTGTCAGTGGGGTACTGAGGTCTCCCACTATAACTGTGTATGTGTTTATCTGATCTTTTAAATCCAGTAGCACTTGCTTTACTTTTTAATATTTTAAAGAGAGAAAAAACAATAAATCTATATAGAACTTGAAAAGAAGATGATAGCAAATTAATGGTGGTTATTATACTGCACATTGTCATCTTCAGAGTAGTTGCCCAGACTACCAGGTACAGGCGTGCAAAATGGATCAAAGGACAGAAGCACTAACTGTTCCTCCCAATGAACTCATAGGAATCAGCAGTGTGATAATCTTAGCTATCTTGTGTACATGCGCCTATCTTTACCTTTCCCTTCCTTCTTTTCTCCTTTCCCCCATCCCAGTTGTTCTTTCCGTTTGAGCAGTTTCTTTCCCTTTCACTACGTCTATTATATCTTTTGGATCTCATTTACTTTTTCAATGTCTTATTTCTCCATAAGTTTTGAAATATAGTTTTTGCAGTGTATGCCAGCCGAGTTGGATCTTGCTCTCATTTGGGGCACTTGTTTTCATTTGGACTTCTTATTGTCATTTTAAGAAGACTTCTGTAACTCGAATGAGTTTCTTAGTAAGTACTTTGTCGCTTTATCTAACCACTGTTAAGACTCTATCCTTGTGTTGGACTTCCAGGGTGCTCACTATGATGTGTCATCTAACCACTGTTAAGACTCTATCCTTGTGTTGGACTTCCAGGGTGCTCACTATGATGTGTCATGGAGAGAGTCTTTTCTGGACGTAGCTATTTGGTTTGAACATTGCCTACCTTGAGACTCACTATGCAACATGCCTTCAGCCATACACTTAGTGAACTGGTCTTACTCTTTGAATTATGCGCAATCTGTAGTGGATTTTACACTTTCCCTCAATTTGCTTAATATCTACCCATTATGCATCAGCTACAGCTCCAATGATACAGCACTTGAAATGCTGTTGTGGGATGAAGAATTGCATTTGATTTTTTGCTATTTCTATAATACACTCTTGGGGAAATGTGGTACATTATAAGTCTTAGTTCTGAGTAAAGGAAATTACTTAATTTCAACTACTGTGTCTTGTGTTCTAAGAAAATAACTCAGATTATTAAGAGACGTTTTATATTGCATGCCTCAAAAATAGATTCTTTTACATCCTCACTAAATAGATTACATTTCCTTGATTGAGCAAAAATGGCAAGAGATTTGATTTTAAATTTTCAGATGTTAAAGAAAAAGAAAAAAGCTACCATTGCAGGGAGTTTAAACTCATATTTGAACCAGAATGTTAATTTTCAGACTTTTACTTTCTCATTGCTATTTTCTTTCTTTTCAACTACTTGATTTTTAAGGTTTACAAACCCAAATTTTAAGCCCAAATATTCCCTACCTCATTGAAGATTCTAAATGACAAGTCATTGATTGAAAAATGTCAGTGGCAATCAGTTTGGGCATTTCCAAATGTATTTGCACAGCTTGAGAAATTTTAGATTTCTTTTCTAAAACTTTAAATATATTTTTACAGAAGCTCTTAAAAATAGAAATAGGGTAACATTCAAAATCATTTTCTACGAGGGTAAAGATTTTATTGAATTCTAGTTAACCTGGTAATTTTGGTCAAATACCAAGTTAGAAAATTTCTTCATGTTCTTATAAATTTTCTTTCTAAGTTAAAACTGATTTGCTTAATCTCATGGTACTTTCTAACAGTAGATAATTGGTGAACATTAGTGACGCTTCATCACAGACACGGCTGTTATTTTGTCATGTGGGATGTGATAGGTGTACAAAAGTTGTGAAATATTGGCTCTTTTGGTTTAATTTCGGGCATTTAGTGAATTTACGGCTTTGTAATTTCCATTTCTGGAAGGAGAATTTCAGAAGAAATCCCTTGATATACTGTTATCTTAAAAAATTTAGAATACTTTCAGATAAATGGTGATAGTGTATGTTAATTATTTTAAAACTAAAACAAGCAAATAGTAGCATACATCTCTGCATATACTAGTTGTGGTACTGTCAAGTGTCTATGAACAGGCTTTCTCCTCAGTTTATTATGTGACCAAATGTCAGAGACAGCATTAATTCACAATTGGAATATACACTTAGGAGTTACACAGCATTGGTTTCAATTCTCAGTTCTCACTCTTCCTAGTTGTGTCTATGAGGGCAAGGGATCTTTTAGTGTCTGGTATGAAATAGTTCCATGGTAAAGGGTGACTACCATTATTTGATCATTAAAAAAAACTATCCTATGTTTCTGAAATATTCACAGTTTTCCTGTCAGTATCTGTGTTGAGCTTTTCTGGTTAATACCAAGCTGAATGTTTTATTGAGGGTTAATTCTTTGACTTTTGCCTGCTTAGTTAGACAGATATTCTCCATTCTTGGTGCAATAAATGGAAGGGGGAAGGGATAGAGATGCATGCACTTCTTTCTTCTTTTTAATTCTTTTTTTAGGAATTGGTGAGGATGTATGTATTCAACACCAAAAATATGCTGGATTAATCCCTAAAATTATATTGAGACTTAAATATTTTATTTTAAGGTTAGAAGTTCTAGCTTTGCCATGTATTAACCCTGTCACTTTGTATGTTATTAAATTTTTATGAATTTAGCACTATGTTATAAAATGTCAATAATACATTCCACATTGTTACAAATTTTAGGTTGAAGTGTAGCACCTAGATAATGCATTGAACATGCTTGCTTTAATTCATTCTGCATAATATCTGCTCAGAAAATGACTGAAGGTCTCTGAATGAAGTTTTGAAGCTTGAAACAACAGAAAAGGCAAGGAAGAGTTGTCGAGTGGGCAATGCTGTGTGTGAAGGAGAATGCATGAGTTATTACCCACATTTGTCTCATCGAATCCACATAGCCATTGTATTAAGTAGGTTTCATCGCCTTTATTTAACAGACAAGGACACTAAGTGCCTTAGTAACTTTTCTCTTGTTGTTAAGACAAAATCCCCAATGCCCAAAGTTAAAGGAAGGAAAGATTTATTTAGTTCACGGTTTGAGGAGGCTTCAGTCCATAATAGGCTGGCTCCAAGGCAGGGTGGCACATAGCAGAGGGGCAACCATTCATGCTGGCAGAAGACAACAAAAGCACAGGGAAGGAAAGACATGCCTCTTTCTGCCCCTTTTATCTTATTTAGACTGCTGACATAGGATGGTACCAATCCAATCCATGAACTGGCCCAGTAATCACCTACCCTTAATCCCAGTACCCTTAACCTAGCATTGAACCATGAATCAATCACACTCTAGATTCACCTACCTCCAAAAAATCCCCATCTAAAAGTGCTTGAGGCTTTACAGGGACATTTACACACAAGTCTCAGGTTGTTAAGTAACTTATTATGGATAGTTTGTCTATTAGATGCAACATTCAATTCTCATCGAATGTACTGTATTCCTGGGTCTTTATTCTTTGCTGCTACCAAAATACCTTCATCATTTCTTATTGATCTGTATATTCCTTCTTACCCATCCTGTGTGCTCTGTTCTGGTCCATAAACCTTCTTGATTTAGGGCTGGCAAATATGTATCTATCAATTTTAACAGTCAGGAAATCCATTTGATTGATTTTCTGGTTATCAGGTAGAGCAAGAAAGGATGTGATTTACACAAGTTATTTTGAAGCATTATTATTTATCATCAAAAGAAACAAATTAATTTTATATGCATTTAATAAGCAAAAGACCAATGATACCAGATTCATTGTTACCTTCCTGTAAAAACATCAAATGTAACAGACTTATTAATACTTTTCTCATTAAATTACATATGGTTTATACAAAGTCAAGGTGTGCATATCTGTGTCAGCATCAAGCATGGCTGAAAAATAAAGTCATTCATAGTTGCCAGTGAATATGAATAATATGGCTCCCGGGAGTGGGATTGCTTTATCTCTGTGTCCACCTGCCGAAAAGGCTTGCAGTGAAGGTGTAAAAAACTAGAAATCCTACAACTGTACTGATATGACAACTCCAAAATGACTTGAAAGTGTAAAAAATAGAATTACTGATATTTGAGATATTCTGATATGTCAGTTCTGTCCGTGGCCAAATTCAATCTTTCATGAAAAGTAGAGAATTCGAACAAAGGTTGAGTTAATATAACTTGTCATTTTCCCTCCCACTACATCTAAATTAATGGTTTTCTATTTGAAGATGGTTGATTTTTAATACAAAACAAATATTTCATAAATTTGGCCAAGCTATTTTATACACAAGGCAAACAAATTCTGCGTATACAACAGTATACAGGCATGAAAGCCTTCAAAATACTTTTGTTTAAAGACTCACGATAAGTGATGTAAAAGTAAAGTGCTTTTATTTCTCAGGCTGTAGAGATTGTGAAAATAGAATTGCCAGTTATCCCAGAGTTTTATCTTTAATGCATCATGATGGTGGTTAGAAGCCAAAATTGCTTAAACTTTCACTTACTTGTTGGTAAGTAGAATTTATAAGGACTCAAGTGAACACAGGGTATTTTTGGCTGTTTGGATATCGCCCTTTCAGACTGCCACCTTTATTAGTAACATATCCTATCCGAATCTCAGCAACGGACACCATCTCAACAAGAAAACTGGAGCTGGCCAATGTACGTTCTCTCCACTTGCTGTCCTATAAGCTGTTAATGTTCACTACTATATAGTCTAGTTACAGACTGAAACGTCAAAGCTAATCAATTTTATGGCACCTTCCCTTCTGCCACCTGAATATTTTTCCCACACTGAGAATTGAGCCCAGGGCCTTCCCACTGAGCTACACTTCCAGACCTTTCTTTATTTTATTATAGCATCTTGCTAAGTTGCCCAGCCAGGGCTCAGACTTGCGATCTCCCATCTCGTCCCCACAGAGTGCTCCACACCATGCCCAGCTTGCATTTCTCATTTCATTTATGATCCTGTGCTCTCTTTTTTCTCATTACTTCCTCTCTTTTTCACTGGGTCTTTTTTTAAAAAAATCACTTCAAGAATTTTAAATATCAACTGTAAATATCAGTTTAACAACTCAGTGGTAGGCTCTCCTCTAGGCCCAGGAGATAGTGCCTAGAAGGAGTAAAAGAGTAAACAAAAATGTCTATTGCCATGAAAATTAAATTTTAGTAAGGAAAATGAGTTAAAAACAAGTAACTAGTTCTTAAGGCAGTTCCTTCTGATAGGCACTGACAGAGTGAGAAACTCTTTAATAAGACCTTCTGAAAAGGTTTCAATAAGAAGATGATACTTGTACACAGACTTGCAAAGTGATAGTTTGTACAAAGTAGGCAGGTGTACATCAGAAGAAATACCACTGTAGCGGAGAAAATGAGCAGTGTGAGATCCTGGCGAGGCCTGTGCCTGCCACAAATAGAGAACAAGGAATTAGAAGTGGCTCGAGCAATCAGAGCAGAGGAATAATGGCAGGTAACTCAGCAATATGAAGAAGATGGAGCTAGTAATTTGGAGCTGGTAGGCAATTCTGTGGACTCTGAGTGAAACCAGGAGCCCACTGGCGGGGTCTCAGGGGAGCGATGAAATGATCCATCTGGGCTCTTTTCAGTACAGATATCTTCTGTGACACAGGGCTCTGAAAGAGGGAAGATCAATTTAATGACCTTCACAAAATCCAGGGGGAGATGGAATGGTGCAGTGATAGTGGAGTTAGCATGAAATAATCAGAATGTGAATATTTTTACAATAGATTCAATGACTCTGCTGTGTTATCTAGATTCGGTGATAAGTATAAAGGATGAAGACTGATGATATCCCTCTTGCCACTTCTACTTCATGTGCTGGAGGTCCGATCCAAGGCAATCAGACGAGTAGGAGACATAGAAGTGTCTGTATTAGGAAGGGCACAGCTTTATGTCCCAGAAACCCTAGGGAGTCCTCTAAAATCCTATTACACCTGAGTCAAGTATGGTTTTACAATTTAAGATCAAGGTACAAAAGTCAACTGCAGAGAGGACTTCCGGGAAGATGGCGACCAGGTGAGTGGCAGAGGGAAACTCTCCCAGAGACCGATCTTTCGCGCGTGGGTGCCGGGTCCGCGCCTGTGAAATTCCAACTGAACATGTTGCTCTGCGCTGCCTGAGAATTAACACGGGTCGGCTGGATATGCCCCAGCAAGAAATGGGCGGGCCCTGAGAGCTGGGTGCCCAAGGTGATTGGCCCTGCACGCGGGCCACAGCTCGGCTGAGTCCACGTACCACCGAGTGTGATCGCAGCAGGATGGACCCTCCCATCTCCCGAACCCAAATAGCTCACAGGCGGCTGCGACCAGGAATTTTTGGAGGGGGCGGAGCAGAGCAAACTCGGAGAACGCGCTCCTCCAGCAGACTGTGCTAATCCGCACAGCGGACCGGGATCCTGCTCAGAGCCCCACCCCAACAGCCAGCGCCATCCTCGGCCGGAGAGCGGGCACTGCAGCGGCTGTGGTCGGCAGCTCCTGCGAGAACTCCGAGGAGGCAGAGAAGCGCCGGGGAGCGCCGGGATCTCCTGCCGACACAGGTCTCGGAACGGGTGAGCCGAGTGAGCACTGCAGCAGGATTTCTGAGTCGGGAAGAAGCTCGACCCAGGGAGATACATCTGAGCGGCATTCCTGCCTGCACGATCCCAGGGTGAGTTGATTGGGCGCCCTGACCGGTTTTTTTGACTCAGGGAGAAGCTCTGCCCAGCATGGGACATCCAAGCAGCACTTCTGACTGCACGGTCCCTGGGACGGAAGAGCTGGCTGGGCGCCCCGACGGGATTTTTGAGTGGGGGAGGAGCTCCAACCAGGGAGGAACACCTGAGCAGCCCCCTGCCGGCAAGTTCCCCTGGGCGGCGAGCTGCTTATGCGCCCCAGCCAGGTCGTGGGGTAGGGAGTAGCGCAGTCCACAAAGCAGCATCTAAGCAGCCTTTTAAGCGGAGCTCTCAGCAGAAAGCTTAAGGGACATTCTCCCAAAGAGAAGGAGTCATTGGAGCAGCCTCTGCAGCAGATCTTTGCCTGCTGAACTGCCTGGGGAATTTATAACTCAACATTTTCAATCTGATACTCAAAAACAGGAAAACAGAGGAACAAAACGCAGTCTCAGAACTCAACCCCACCCAGAACAAGTTCTGAATACGAGGATACAGGGGAACCAGGAAGCCACATACCTGCAAGTTATGAAATGGTTGCATCTGAAATGAAACAACTCCAACAGGCCATAAAAGAGCTTCAAGCAGAAATAAGCCACATACCTGCAATGATCTCCCAGACAAAAAACGAACTGAAAACAATAATGGAAGAAATGTTCTGTACACATAGAGAAGAAATAGATAAAAGATGAGAAGAAAATAGGAAACAAATGGAAACGTTACAAGAGCAATTTAGGAATGAATTACCAAGAATGAAACAGGTCCAAAGAGAATGCCAGGATTTCAAAACTTACACTGAAAGCCTGCAAAACCGCTTAAATGAAACGGAAGATAGAATTTCAGACCTTGAAGACAGCATGGCAGCTTATGAGCAAGAAAGGAAGGATCTCATAAAGTCATCAAGGACACAAGAAAAAACAATCCAACAGCTCAAAGATGAGGCAAAACATAATAATATTCAAGTAATAGGAGTGAATGAAACAGCAGGAGACCACACAAATGATATAAAAAGAATATTTGCTGAAATAATACCAGAAAATTTCCCAAACAAGGTAAAAGATACTGAAGTTCAGTTAATCGAGGAATATACAACCGCACCAATCCATAACCCAAAGAAAAACACACACAGACATATAATAGTCAAGATCCCAGATATCCAGCAAAAGAACACAATATTAAAAGCTGCTAGACAAATGAAACAGATCACCTATAAATGAAAGCCCATCAGAATCACAGCAGACTTCTCAACGGAAACCATGAAATCAAGAAGAACTTGAGGCAAGGTATGACAGATTCTAAGACAAAACAACTTCCAACCCAGATTGATGTATCCTGCAAAACTATCCCTCAAATTCAATGGAGAAATAAAATATTTCCACAACAAAGAATAACTGAAGAACTTCATGAGTGCCAAACCAGCATTGCAAACAGCATAAAAGATATTCTAGACAGAGAGAAAAGAGACCACAATCCCAACAACACTAGAAATAATTCCCTAAAGAGAACAAGCAAGTAAACAGTCAGCAAAAGAAGGAAAACAACAAGTAAATAACATGACTAGAATAAGCCAACATATAACCATGATAACCATTAATGTAAATGGCCTCAATTCAAAAGTCAAAAGGAAAAGATTGGAAGACTGGATTAAGGAACACAATCCAATGATATGCTGTATACAGGAAACACATTTTACTCAAAAGGAAATCCACAGGTTGAAAGTTAAAGGTTGGAAAACAATTCTCCATGCAACAGGTCCCCAGAAAAAAGCAGGGGTAGCTATTATGTTTGCAAACAATGTAAACTTCAAACCAAAAACAATCAAAAGAGATAAAGAAGGCC
>PVLD010010629.1:0-69735 GCA_004027595.1 Dinomys branickii
AAAAAAAAAAAGAAATACGATGAAAAAAAAACTTTAAAAATTAACATTGGTAAATATTAGTAACTCAGAGTACAGAGTTTATTCAGATTTTACCAACTGATCCACTAATATATTTTCTTCGTTCCAGGGTACAATTTAGGTTCTTATGAAGCTTTTAGTGGCATCTTTAAGAGAGCAAATTTCTACTTGTGGTCAGCACCTTCTTGCCTCCATGCATTCGCAGCGGCCCCAACGCCACAAGAGTTTCTGCTCTTCTTCTGCAAGTCCCTTCCACGTGCAGAGAATCTATCTGGTTGGAGGGCCGCCGACGAGAAATCACTGCTGAAGATTCTTGACAGTGTGTGTGTTGGGGGGCTCCTCCAGGAAACTGTGTACCTCACTTTCCCACTCTGGGTCTCTGTCCAAATGTCTTTCCTTGGGATGGAATGGGAATTCAATCCCCAGAACTGCAAAAGCAAAGACAAATGTCCTTCCTCAAAGAGGTCTTCCATGGTCACTCCATCTAAAGTATTTCCCTGTCACTTTCTAATGCCCTTGTCCCGTTTAATTTTCCTTCATAGATCTTGACATGGCATAGAGCTTCACCTGACATGACGTGTGTCACCTATCTGTATGTTTACTTTCTATACCTCTATTGCTGAGATGTGATCTCTCTCTCTCTCTCTCTCTCTCTCTCTCTTTCTCGACTAGGAAGGTTCTCTGTATTGCTCACTGCTATTTTCTCAGTATTTGAGACTCTGACACCCCACTGGGGCTCTGTCATTTTTTTTAATTACCAGATGAATATGTAGCTTTGATCTCATGGAGGATCTTCAGAGACGTTCCATGTTAGGATGGTAGCATCCCAGAGAAGGGAAAGAACACAGCATAAGGAATCAAAACTCTGAACATTGACTCTTGCCGGCCACCTTTTATATTCTGGGCAGGTTACTCTGCACTTACGTTCTCATCTATAAAATGAATACAGGAATACTACCTCGCAAATTTCCCCTAAGAATTGAAAATGATATAGATAGATAGATAGATAGATAGATAGATAGACCTCCTGAGTAAGCATTCAGAAGCTAACTGGCTGCACGATCTGTGCCTGGCTATGTTGTGGAAAGGCTCAGGGGAGCAGCCAAAGGCTAACTCAGTAAAACAAGGCAGTCAAGGGTCTGATGCTTGCAGAGGGCTTTGATGTTTCCATAGGGTGCCTCAAAGTCGCAGCCATATCCCTTGAAGAGGGGATAGAGATAAAAATGGAAAGAAAAATATCAAAAGACTCAATGGGAAGAAGGCAGCATACACAGAGGGGGCTTTGGAATTGAATGGCAATGTGACAAAATGCAGTGCATGCCGGACTGGGAGTCTCAGGGTGACTCATGGCGGGACTGCAACAGGGTCTGCGTGCTCACTTTCCCCCGAGTTGGCCTCCCTTCATTCCAGCCTCCACTGTCTCCTGCAGTCTTTCTAATTAAGAGGCTGCTGCCCTGATTAAACATCCGCTTTATATCCATTGCATATGTTTGACAAACAGAAAGCAGATGTCTGAGTGTCATAAACCAGGTGCTTCATAGCAAAAAAGAAAAATGGTGCTTTCCATGCTTGGATTTTAGTTGGGTCTCTTTTAGTTGCAAGAGCCAGGACTCAACTCCAACTGGCTTTGGGGGGTGGATTCAGGAGCTCACACAATGCCATCAGGGTCCAGTCTGTCTGTCTCTTAGCTCTGTTTCCCCTGCCAACTTCCTTCTGCCTGGAGCCTCGGCTCACTGACACACAGTGGCTGCCACAGCTCCTAGTGTTACACACTTCCTGCTTCACAGAAAAGGGATAAGTCACTTCTGAAAGAACTAAAGCAAAGTCTGGAGCTAAGTCTGATTTTCTCCGATTGGACTGACTTGAGGTACAGCACTGTAGACCAAGTGCAGGCTACATCATGTTCTGATTAGTCTATATCTGATTATCGGGTGTGCCAGGTCTTCAAACCCTCAGTCCACATTCTTTGTTCAGTAGTAGGACAACTACTACTTTATGAGCTTGAGATCATTATCTCTGGGGGCTGAGCCTGCCTGGTTGGCTTCCTTATGGTAAAGACCAAGTGTTTTGCAGATAAATCTATTCAGGCCCACAGAAAGAATCATCTAAGAATTTTTTAAAAAGTCCACCTAGGTTGTGCAAAAAGGTCTTTAAGAAAAAGACTAGTCTATAGAGGAGAAGACCAACAGTAGGGAGGAAAACAAGAACTGGAAACAGATGGAAAAAAAGATGGAATTAAGAAAGCACAGAGAAGCAAAGGCCATCAGGAGATCAACCTGTTTGAGTACTTGCTCTTCCTGCTGCTTAGGTTGGGTTCCTTAGCAGCAGAGCTGAAAATTGCTCTCAGGAGAGGCAAGAGACAAGGATATAGATTGACCTGGAGCCAGCCTGATTCCACTGGAAACCTCTGGACACAAACTGTACCACTGAATCAATCCCACAAGGAAGCAAGGAGCCAGACTTTCATACTGTGTTCCAATCCACCACAGGGTGGGGTATATCCCCTCCCTGGCAGACAGCTTGGTCAAAAGCAATTTTGTAGAGAGAAAACAGTTCTGAGTTAGCAGCCCATATCCCAGCATCTGGAGAGAGAGGGCTGGGGTTGGGGAGGGAAGTCCAGCAGAACCCCTGAGCCTGCAGCCAGTTCTGCAAATGCACTTTGCCTAGACTTCTCATCCGGCCTTTAATACAGCACCCGATTGTATGGGATCTTTGTATTTCCTAAATATCTTCTCCTTTCTACTCATATGACTTTTAATTTAGAAACCAATTCCTTAATTGTGTGGTCCCTAAGAAAGCAACTTCCTTGTGTTAGATCTTTTTGAGCTCTCTTCCACCCATGTGGCTTTGACTAGTAAAATACAGAAGTAATATAGGATAGAAGGACAAAGCTCCAGAAGACCTGTAGCACCAGCCTTCACCTGCTGGGACTGCTTCCACCACCATCTGTGAAAACACAGCCTGGACAAGGATCAGGAGCAATGCTGGGGAGAAAAGCCTTGAGGTCACATGGACAAGGGGCCCTGCAGCCCTGGTCTCCCATCTGGACGCTACCAAGTGAGTGAGCCTAAGCAACACCAGTGGAAGAGCCACACAACTAACTCACAAAATTGTGAGTAATAATACATCTCTGTTGTTTTTTTGTTTGCAGTGGAGTAGCTAAATTTCCCCTCTCCAATGTATCTGAATATGTTAACTCACTTAAACAGAAAATTAAAATGATGTATAGAGAAAAATGTAGATAATTTCTTACAATTATTTATTATACAAAAAATCTACAATGTTAAAGTAGAAAATTAAAATGAGCTATAGAGAAATTTCCTATCATTTCATAACTAGAAAAATACATATATGAGAACCAAAAGCAGTACACAAGGCCTATCTCTACTTGGTCAGTGCAGCGACTGACCCCAGTAGGTCTCTACCGCATGACTGCTTACACAGGAATTATATTGAGTGCTTTCCACAGGCGTCTCCACCATGCACCTACACTCAGTACCATTTGTACATGAGCAGTCATGCAGTAGAGACACTGCAGCATTCACACACACAGGAAACTTCAGCTCAACATCAAATATAGTTCAAAAGAACCATAAATTACTATCATAATTTATTATGGTCTAGAACAAATTATAATAGCTAACTGGTGTGAGAGGAAGAAACTCTAATCATCATATTAGTAATACTATTTTTAAAGAATTCTTTACAAAACCTTACAAAAGTTGCAGAGTACATTCAGTAAAAAAAATGAGATAACATTTTAAGAGTGTAATAAACTGCAGATGTAACATGCATATTTTGACGTACTAGAATCTTTGCTGGGTTAAAATGGAGTAAATTGTTACAGTATAATTTTCCTTTTGGCCAATAATGCCTCCCGGTGCAGACAATCTCCCAAACTCCCTGCCTTCAGCTACCCTTCTTTGTTTGATTTCAGCTTTTCCACTATGGAGTCCAGGATGGCTTTGAATGCACTCTGTAGTCCAGAATGTCTTCAAATTTACAATCATCCTGCCTCAGCCTCCCAAGTTTTGGGATTAAGGCATGTACCACACACCCAGTGGATCATCATTAACATAAATCAGTAAGTTTGGAGTCATTTGTTACACAATGACTGATAACTAAAATACTCATGTCCTGCTTTTATTCTTTCAAAGGAATCCTCCACATGCTTTCTGAAGCCTGGGTGTGACTGTATATATATCCTGCTTGGCAAAACCCCAATAAACCCTACTCTCCTCAGAACTGGGTCTCTACTCCTAAGCCCGCCATGTGACATATGAAATTCTGTACACCTAGCCCCAGCCTTCTTCAACCATGAAACCTGCATCTGGCCACCGTGAGCCTCTCCTATCTCTCTCCGAACACACTGTCCTGTCACAGGTCATCTGCCAGGCCACCGCCCTGCACATGGCCACCCCAGCTGCGAAGGCGGGTGCTCCTTCTGGCCTCTTCAGCTCCTTCAACTATATTTTTAACCCCTTCCTCCCATTATGACCCTTAGCATGTTTGGCTTATGCCCACCCCTCCTGCTTGTGTCCATAGCTCCTGTGGGCCACATGTGGCCACGGAGGGCCCATATTGTATCATGTTTGAACCCAGAACCTACTTTGCCATACTTCACGCCCTCAAACAGTGGATGGAGTACCACCACCTATAAGCTTCTTGAGAGCAAGCCCTCAGGGTTATTCACCGCTACCTGCTTGGCTTGAATGGCAGGTACTGAATGAACATTTAATTTGACTGAATGATGGAAAACAGGAATGTTAAGAAATGGGGAGCAAAAGGATAGAAGAGAATAATTTAGCTATTTCCATGAGAAGCCAAGAGTGTGGCATGTTATCCTGCCAACTCCAGAGGCAGAGGCCAGACGATCACAAGTTCAAGGCCAGCCTGGTCAGCTTAGCAAGACCCTGTATCAAAACAGAATTTTTATCAAAAGACTGGGGATGCACCTTAGTGGTAAAGTGCTTGCCTAGCATGTGTGAGGCCCTGGGGTTAATCCTCAGTACTGAAAATAAATAGTTCCTCAAGAGAAGGCAGCTAGGGTAGGAGTCAGTCTTCAAAAGTCAATGCCAGTGAGACTCTCTGAGGGAGAAGAGAATTCGTGCATTCTCTAAATGCTCTGGTTTTAGTTGCTTCTCAGTTTGTCCCTCCACCTCTCTTTCAGTCTTGTCATAAGAAGTAGTAAGTCTCCTTAGAGAGGAAGAGAGAGTGTCTTCTGACCCGGCTCTCAGATCCCTCCCCGCAGAGCCCAGGCTTCAACTCCCCGCCCAGAGCTTGTGATGGGGTTAGGCAACACCCAGAGGAGTCCAGCCACTAACCCTTGCCAGCTGTTTCCCTGTGTTGTCTTATCTGCTGTGATAAATGGAGGAGCACACACCTACCTTTGTTGTTGGCCCTGAGGCAAGGCCGCAAGTGATTTTCCCAGGGTTCTTGTGTTGGTTTTACTATTGCACAAATTCCAGTGTTAAATGGAAATACGTTTGTGCAGCAACCCCCACCACTAATGTATTCATTATGTATTGAAACCATGCACTAATAAAAATAAAGAAAATAAAATGTAACCCCCCCCACACACACACACACAAGAAAAGTGATTACATTTAATGCATCGGAGAAGGAAGATACAAGTATGCAGCATTTGGGGAGATGTCTTCTGGTAAGAACCAATAATAATATCTCAGGCATCATAATAGAAAAGAAAGATCCAAATGATTTTTATTTGCAGGTATTTAAATTGAGAGTGGAGCTCTCGATTACACCGCCGTTCATTGACTGTGCTGTTAGGGGGAAGGAAGATTAAGCCAGTATACGTGAATAAGTCCTTAGGTTGGTTCTCAAATTGAGCCATCTCAGCAAAACCTGAAGGACTCGTTAAAGCACAGATCGCTGTGACAGCTCTAGCTAGCTCCCAGGTGAGGTGCAGCTGTGCGCGTGAAGATCACAGTTCCCGCAGCACCACCCTAAACCAAGAACTTCTGTGGAAGAAGTGAGGCCTTCCAGCTCTTCTTACCTGCTCAGTGCCTAGCACACAGAAGGTGTTCAACACATGCTTTTTTATTTGGATGGCATAAAAGTTAATAATTTTCAGAGAAATTATTTTAAAAGCATTTCATTGTGTGTCTATGGTGGCATCTTTCTGTATTAAGCAGAGAAAACAAGTCTTTACTGAGTTTAGCCCCTCCACCTCTTTTTTTGAGGCACGGTCTTGTTATGCAGTTCAGGCTGGCCTTAAACTCACTATGTAGCCCCAGCTGGCCCTGAACTCACCCAGCCCTTCCGCCTTAGCTTCAGCCTCTCCAGTGCTGGGAATACAGGCGTGTGGCACCACACTCAGATCAAGTTCTCCCATTTTTATCTCTTCCAGCAAACTCTAAATGAATAAAGTAACTCCAGTAATGCTTCTGGCAACCAAATAGAACATAGGGACACAAATTACTCAGATCTATTTCAGAAAAAGGATCTTCCCTAGAAGTGAACATAAATTACTCTTGATGTCGTATTTGTTTGTTTTCAAGTGATGGGCTTCTTGGAACAGCTTAGATGGGAATTAGACTTTATTGGCTGAGGGCGCCCAGGGAGAGGTGAACAACCAAACCAAGCAGGGACGTTTGAACCCACGGAACACTGGAGCCACAGGTTCCAAAAGCTGCTGATCCCTTTGATTTCCCATCTCAGCCTCCCTGTTTTGGCTCTACTACTTGTTTCTGTAGACTGGATTTCTTTCAAGGAAGAAACTTGGACTAGGGGCAACTTACACAGTGGCCATGTACCTGGAAGGGGGAGGACAACTTACACAGTGGCCATGTACCTGGAAGGGGGAGTGTTAGATATCTAAAGATATAAATGTCAACCACTGACACTTGAAGTCAATGAAACCTATATAAGTGTTGGTGAGCTACAGAGCTCGTTTAGTAAACGTCTTTTCTAATTCTTCTCAACTAAATAGACGGAATCAAAGAGATGCACAAATACCAGCAGAAAGACAATAGAAGCCTACAGCCAGCAGGGAGGACCAACCGGGTATTTAGAATGTACTTGAGGGACCTACATGCTGCTAATGGGATATTATAGCTGGATACTTTAAGTCACACAATGGGGAATTGTGAATGTAAAGCAGATGTTTGTAAATACAGTCAACTCTCCAAAGACATGGGTTACCTATCCTTGGATTTAACCAACCCAAACCAAATGTATTCAGGAAAAAAATGTATCTAGCTGAGTACAGTGGTGCATGCCTATAGTCCCAGCTGTTCAGGAGGCTGAGGCAGGAGGATTGCAAGTACAAGATGTTATGGTTTATATCTAGATGTCTCCCTAAAGCCTCATGTGCTCATAGCTGGGGCTTTTGGGAAGTGACTGGAACTTCAGAGCATGATACTACTTATCAGTGGGTTAGTCCACGAATGAGCTTATAACCAAATGTGACTTGGGAGGTGAAGCCTGGTTGGAGGGAGGGGTCACTGGGGGCGTGGACTAGAAGGGTGCATCTCCCTCCTCCCCCTTGATCCCTCTCTCTGCTTTATGTCTGCCATTCCATGAACAGTTTCTCCTCTGCCATGCTTCTCTGCATGCCTCTCTGTCTTGGAGCTGGCAACTATGAACTGAAGCTTCTACAAAATGTGAGCCAAAATAAACTCCTCCTCCTTTACTTGTGGATGTCAGGTATTTTTTTCCAGCAACAAGAAAGTGATTAAGACACAGGCCAGCCTGGCAAACCTGTAAGACCCTGTCTCAAAATATGAAAAAGGGCTGGGACATAGCTTCAGAGCAGAGCTCTGGCCTGGCATCTTTGCGGCCAGTATCAAAAAAAAAAAAGTTTGCACTGAGCATATACTATAGGGTTTTATATCAGAGTCTTAAGTATCCACAGATTTTGGGCTCCACAGAGGTCCTGGAACCAAACCAAGGGTCCTGCGACACCAAGGGAAGACTGTAAATCAGACCCAACTCACCAGCATGTGACCTTCTCAAGGGCTTCATCATGGCTTTCCTTGGTCTTTGGAAAAGGCTTATCTGTTCTAGCTCCACACTGACACAAAGTCAGGAACAGTCTGGTTTGGCTAACTTGAAAATTTTTGTGGTGAGAAGTCCTAGCATATGAGATGGAGTTTCCAAACAAAATGACAATTGGCAATGCCCATTGTCTTTTAGACCCATGGAACAGTACATTGAGTGCTTTTTACCCCAAATTCATTCAGAATGTGTTTTACATTTCAGGTACCACAACATCACTTTTAGTTTACATGGAAGCCCAAGGACAGACATTCTGTGTGAAAAAAATTGAGCTGCAGCAAACACTGTGCAGCTATAAATCAGGCTTATAAATACCGATCACCCCAGTTCAAGCTCACTTTGAAAGCAGGTGTTTTTCAGAATGCTGGCTTGGATGTGACATGTTAGGAAGATGGGTGATACAGTAGTTTGCCTCTGCCCAAACTATGTCACTCACAGTGGTGCTTATGGACACTATCACTTTCAGCTATGATTGGTGTGGTTTCCCTCATGTGTGGCAATTATTCCACCGAATTTTCCTGGAGTTTCCTATGGTGTCTGAGATGGAGATTTAATGTTTAATTTTCCATATGCTCTATCTTCATGCTTTAATTATCACTAAAGGTGGAAAATTCAGCAAGTAGAAGAGTTCAAAATAAACTGCATTTTAAATGTATGGACTTGAGACCATACTCTTAAGTGAAAAACTTTGGCACACATGTGCAAAATGAGCTGTACCTGATAAATAAAACCATAACTAAATAAAATTTGACAAAATAGACAACTGCCAACATTATGAGTGCATTAACATTTCCTTCAAGCTACAGCACATTTTTTTTTTAAGTTTGATTATAAGACACAGGAAGATGTTAATAACCAGTAACAGAAGTGGAATTATAAAATATTCACTTAGGAGTGGTGAGACCACGCGAACATCACTTACAGAACACAGACACAGACACATCAAAATACAATTATCTATGCAGCTGTTTATTTTCCTCTTACACATTAGACCTTCACAATTTTATACTTTTTAAAGATACAGAGTCTATTTCATTCCTTTTACCGACAATTACAATTCACTCTGGTGGAGCCTGGGATAACTGCTGGAAATACAGCGGTAGATGAAGTCCACTTCGTACTTTCAAGTTTTCTGTCTAGCCAAGAGATAGATACATAAATATGTGTGGTGTACAGTCATGTCATGTTCTCTTTTGTGTTATTTATTGTGTTGTTTTGTGTTGTTCATTGATCATTGAACACAGGGTCTTTGCACTGAGCTAGAATCCTCAGCCCTTTTTTTATTTTTAATCTTGAGACAGGCTCTCACTAAGTCATTACACTGCACTCCTGCCTCAGCCTCCCAAAGTGCCAGGACTGGAGGCATGCACCGCCACATTTGGCTTTATTTCCCCCTTGGATGCAGATCTTGCTATGTTGTTCAAGCTGGCTTCAAACTCCTAGGAACAAGTGATCCTCCTGCCTCACCCTCCTGAGTGCTGAAACTACAGGTGCATAGCACATCCCATGGTTTAAATTAGTAATTTAAAAAGAGATGATTAACACTTATAATTTGTCTCCTTCACATCTGGAATAAATGCCAGCCTGACCACAGCTGCCATGATTCTAGTGGCCAGAACAGGCAAAGCCAGGTGAACAGCTAAAGGTAACTGCTTTGGCTGGATGTCCCTCTGCTAGTTCCTCAGCAGGACCCGTGCATGGTCCAGATGCCTCAATATAGGAAAAGAGTCTGCGGTTGCTGGTAAAGCAAAGCGAACAAGGCTGCAGCACTGTGGAAGACTGTTAGGACTCATCGCTCAGCCGAGCAGAATAAAACCGCCTTGTATAAATATAAAGGTGACTGAAATCAATGCATTTTTGTGAATCTTAATTGCCTATGAGACTCATGATTTTTACTATCAAATGTGAGATACTAGAAAGTTTACTGGGGATTCAAATTCAGAGGTGGCACCTTAACAAAGGAAGATCGACAACAACAAAAATCTTAGCTTCTCTAAAACCTCAGCTTCTCTCCTCCCAGAGAGGTAGAACCAGCATGTCGTGGAGTAGGAGTTTGACTTTTTTTTTTTTTTTTCTGAAACTCTCAGGAGTTTTTGTTGAAGGGTTAACATCAAGGACTGCACTAGAAGGTGTTTTGCACACATGCCTGGTTGGGAAAGGCAGCTGGGTAAAATTTTAAATCCTTTGAGTCCCATCCCTCCCCTGAGATCCTGATTTAATGTCTGGATGGGGCCCTGGCATCTGGAAGCTTAACAGAGAGCCCCTGGTGACTCTTAAAATTGATAGAGTTTGGGAAGTACTGGGCAGGCAGGGTTTCCCACACTTCTCTTGTGACAAGAATTATCTGGAACTAAGGGGGAAAAAACAGTTAAATGAACTTGCCTCAACCATACTGCAAGCAAAGGAAGTTTTAGTAAATATGTGCCTCCTGCTTCCTTCAAACATACCTAGACTAATTCTCCACCACCCTTCTACCTCCAAAACAGGCAGATTATAAAGCATTTAAGTGATCTGTGTACACAGCAGAGAACTAATCAGCCATAAAGAAGGATAAATTTGAGTCATTTACAGGGAAATGGATGGATTTTGAGACCATAACACTAAGTGAAATAAATCAGACACAGTGTTAAATGTTGTATGGTTTCTCTAAAATGTGCGACCCCCAGATGTGCAACTCACAAGCAAAATAAAACAGCACAAAGGAACAGGCAGGTAGACTCTGAAGATAGGAAGATCTGAGGAAGTAAGGAGAGAGGAGTGCAGGGAACAGGGAGCACAAATGATACAGGTTCCAGGTGCTTAGGAACCAATTCCCCAAGGTAAAAGTAATTCTTACGTAGCGCAAACATACACTAATTAAAAAATTTAAAGTGTTGAGTAGTGATTTCTGTTAAATTCCATTCCTTCTTTCACTGTGTGTGTGTGTGTGTGTGTGTGTGTGTGTGTAGTATATACTATGTTCATGGTCAACGAATGTGATCTTTTTGATAAAAATGTACTTTACAAGCTGTGCTAAAGACATTTAGGAAAGAAAAATGACACTACTGTGGTAAACACTAAGTTAACTTCAAAAAAGTTTAGGTATTATTTGACTGTTATATTTTCTTTGAAAACTGCAATAATTTATGCATTCATATGTCTGCTTTAGAACTATTTATATGCTTGTCTACTGCTTTTAATTTTACCATGATAAAATAAGCGTTTCATTTAGGAGGGAGTTATTCTTGGAAACACAAATTCCTTTGCCCCAGACCAAAGGAATCAGAATGTCTGGCTCAGAGGTCTAGCCATTTATTTATTTAAGATAGAAAACAAGAAGATAGGCTTTGTGGGAATGGGAAGGGGTCTGGGGACAGGGAAGATAAGAGGAAGGGAAGGGAAGGAGGAGTAAAAAGGACCAGGGTGTGATGCATACAGTGCCAGTTCCCCACAGCAAATGTACTTATTATGTATTGCAAATATATACTAATAAAAAGAGGGGTACACAGCCCCCTGATTCTTGTTATTTGTGAATAGTAATAAGGGCACATTGAGTCACACTTCAACTCGCCATTAGCGTCTTCTGGGAACTTGTCTGCATGTGGTACAGTACACAAACATGGGAATTTATCATTAGAGACATTTAGTATATGCACAGTGCTATACAAACATCAATATTACCAATGATACTTTTCAGAAGCAATGTTTTAATTTATTCAACAAATACACAGCATTGTACCCACCCCAAGGATGCTCACTGCTTTGGTTGGGCTACAACCTAGGCATCTAGATGTTTTTAAAAAACCCAGATTGATGTAATCCCCTCTGCTATGTTACATTGCATTAAGAATGTGATGTGGACAAGTGCCTTCCAAAGGCCCATGCGTTAAAGGATTGATCCCCAACGCATGGAGATTTTGGAGAGAAGTGTAAATATTAGGAGGTGGGGCCTGGAGGGAGGAAGTTAGGTCATTGGGCGTGTGCTCTTGACAAAACTATCAGGATCATAGCTCTTCCTGTCTTCTCTATTGTTTCTTGGCTACTAAGAAGTGCTCAGACCTCCTCTACCATCTCTCCCACCATGATGTACTTGCCATAGGCTCCAAAACACAGAGGGCAAGTGATTATAGGCTGAAACCCCAGAACTGTGAGGCTAAACAAACTTTTGCTCTTGTTAAGTTTATTTTTCTCTGTTATTTATCACAATGACAAAATCTAGTTAACAAATATTATATTCAATCTTTCTCCTAGAGTTATAGATGATTCCTACAGGTGCCTAAAAATTAGAGAAGGACATCTCAGGATGATAGTCAGTGTGACACATTGCCATATAGAGAAAGGATGTTAGTGATTATCAAGTAGCATATTTAAAATACTAATACTAATTAAATAATTAACCTAGCCAAGGAAGTAAAAGACCTCTACAAAAAAATTACAACACTCTCAAAAAGGAGATTGAAGAGGACATCACAAAATGAAAAGATATCCCATGTTCCTAGATAGGTAGAATGAATGTAGTCAAATGACCATACTTCCAAAATTGATATACAAATTGAACACAATCCACAAACACCAATAGCACTCTTCATAGGTCCAGAGAAAACAATCCTAAAATTTATACGGAAATAGAAGAGACCCAGAATAGCAAAAGTAATCCTGAGTAATATAGTAAAGCACGAAGCATCACAATCCCAGACTCAAAGTTATATTACCAAGCTACAGTGACAAAAACAGCATGGTACTAGCACAAAAAAAACACACAAAAATATGGATCAGTGGGACAGAACAGATGCAGAAACAATCCCAGACACTTTCAGCTACTTGATCTTTGACAAAGAGGCCAAAAGCCTACACTAGAGGAAAGATAACCTCTTTAATAAGTGGTACTGGGGAAATTGGATATCCACATGTAGAAGACTGAGTCTAGACCCATACATCTGACCACATGCTAAACTAAAACCAGAATGGATCAAAGATCTAAATGTTAAAATAGAAATAATCTGCTGGAAGGTTCTACAGGTAAAACTCTTGAACTTTTAGGCATAAGCAAGAATATTTTGAAGAGAATCCCAATTGCACAAGAAATAGTTCCAAGAATCAACAAATGGGATTGTATCAAATTTTTAAAAAACTTCTGCATAACAAAAGAAACAACCAACAGAGTGAAAAGATGGCTTACAGAATGGGAAGAAATTTGCCAGCTATTCTTTGGACAGAGGAGTAACACCCAGAATATATACAAAGCTCATTAGCTGCCCTCAAAATAAAAGACCCAATCAAAAAATGAGAAACAGGAAAGAGTAGATACCTCTCAGAAGAAATACAAATGGCCATTAAATACATGATAAAAATGTTCAGCCATCATCCACCATTAGAGAATTGCAAATTAAAACCAAAATGAGATTTCATCTGACTCCAGAAAGAACGGCCATCCTCCACAAATCAAGTAACAGCAAATGCTGGTGAGGCTGCGGAGAAAAAAGAATGTGTCTACACTGTTGGTGGGAATGTGAACTAGTATGACTGCTATGAAGATCAACATGGGGTTTCCTCAAAAAAACTAAAATTAGAAATTTCATGTGACCCAGCTCTTTCCCTTCTAGGTACCTCCCTGGAAGAGTTAAAGACATCATATTACAGTGATATGTACATATGCAGGCTGATGGAAGCACAATTTATAGTCGTTAAACCTTGGAAATGGCCTATATGTCCATTAATAGATAAATGGACAAAGACAACATGGTATCTATACACAACGGAGGACTACTCTGCCGTGAAGAAATATAAACTTGAATCATTTGTAGGCAAGTGGACGCACCTTGAGGCCATAATATTTAGCGAAATAAATCAGACACAGAAGCTCAGCTCTCACACAATTTATTTTATATAAGAAACCCAAAATAGAGATGAAGAGCAAAATAAAAGATAAATAATAAGAAGTGGGAAGATCTTTTGCAAATGAGAAGGAAACAAGAGATGGAGAAGAAAAGTGAGGGAAAGAGGATTTAAAAAAAGAATTTAAGGAAAAAACAGAAACGGAGCTTTTGCACTTAGAAAGGGCACCAGGAGGTGGAAGGAGCAGGGAGAGATGGGCAGAGCCAGGGACGAAAAACGAATTAAGGTGTGCCAGCCCCCAGGATAAAAGTAGTAATTGTGTACTGCAAACACATACTAATAAAATTAACATAATATAGAATATTAATACTAAAATATCAATTCTATTAATATGTAAGTGTTCCTTTCACATTTAGAAAACAAAATTCAAAAATAGTTCTATTTATGTACGTGTGCTTCTGTTTATGTAGCCCACCCTGAGCTACATGCCCAGGCTTTTACTTTTTATTTTGAGACAAGGTTCAAAAAATTTTTTTGTCTTTTTTTTGGGGGGACAAGGTCTCACTATGCAATTCAGGCTGGCCTTGAGCTCACTTTGTAGCCCAGGATGACCTGGAACTCGCAATGATCTTCCTGCCTCAGCTTTGCGAGTGCTGAGATCACAGGCATGTACCACCACGCCTGGCCAAAAATATTTCTCGAATTCTCACTAAACTCTAGGCACAATCTTTGAAGCTGTGTTTATCACTAAAAGTACAGAACATTCTACTTCCTGTTCTCTAGCAAGGAATCAGCGATAAAGGCAAAGATCGCTGGCCCTGTCCTTTGAGGATCACGGTTGTCTCTGCCCTTATCGTGCAGAGGCGACCGGCCCTTCCTGCCCGGCCAGAGCCTGGCTTGCACTGCCAGGGAGGCCACTCGGCTGTAAGGACAGGGCAAAGCTCCGCGGCGCCAGCCGTCATTAGATGACTCTGATCTCATGGAAAAGGAAGGTGAGAGGTGGCCCCCTCTCCTGTGATACACAAGTTACACAAAAGATCACTGGGCTCCTTCCTCAGCCAAACCCACCACAACCCCTCTGTACCCGAGAGGTAGGATCCCGGGTCGCTGACAGCGCCTCTCCGAGCTGCGCCCCTCATTTCTCTCCTCTGTCCCCGCCCCGTTCTCAGCCACCTGCGTTTCCCGACCCACAAAGGCACTTCTCCTCCCGGAGCCTTTGTGCAGGTCTCCGCTCTGCCGGGCCGCCCCCCACCCACTTCCCCTGACAATCGCTTCTCAACTCTGGCCTTGGCCGCAGCCCCCTGTGAAGCTCCGCCTGCCCCTTGGCTGCCTGTGCCCAGGTGCGCAGGTGGAGCCCTCAGTCTTCGTCACCGCTGAGCCTTTGGCTGCCAGCCTCCCTCTGGATTGGGCCCTGCTGTTTCTGGGCCCCAGAGACCAGCATCAGCAGTCCCGGCGTGCCTTGTTGGAGAGTGGAAAGTACGATGCAAGAGGGTGGCTCCTACCACCGGGCCAGCTGCGCTAGGCTCCGCCTGCGGCTGGGGCTGGGGCAGGCAGGACAAGCAGCGGAAGTGAGAGGAAGGGTAGGTGGTGAAGTAAGTGACCCACTGCCGCGTCTTTCAGACGAGGACAATCTTAACTTTCTGGGTGTTCCCTCTGCCTCTGTCTCATTTCCCCGCTACTGTACTCCGTAGGCACACCTAAAAACAGAGAGCCTATGGTATCTTTGCTTGGCAACTTACAGTGGCTTTCCATAGCCATCTCATACAAAATAAAGCCATAGTTTTTACAATGCCCTTTGAGATCCTACATGACCTGCCTCCATCCCATAATCTCACTATTCTTGCTGATTACAGGTTGAGAATCCCTTACCAAAATGCTTGGCTTCAGATGTGTTTCAGATTTCAGGGTTTGTTTGTGTTTTTTAATATATAGAAGGAAATATCAAGTCTAAACACAAAATCATTATGTCTCCTGCGCACCTACGTCGTGGATAGAGGGACGTGGCATCCCGGCAACACTCCAAAAGTTTCCGATCTCAGAGCATTTCCATTTTGGGATTTTCAGATTAGCAGGACTCAGGAAGCACTACTTTCCCCTTGGCTCATTCCCAGCCTACTGCCCTCCTGGCACCAGCTCCTTCCCAGGAACACTGATTTTGCTCAGATGTCATTTTCTCAGGGAGATCTACCTCGCCTACCCAGGCAGTAACCTGTCCCTTCCCTTGCTCCTTCCTTACGCTGCTCTGGGGGCGCTGGGGCCGGGGCTTGATCCTAGGTCCTTGAACATACTACGCAAATGCTTTACCATTGAGCTAGATCTTCAGCCCTATTTTAATTTTATCATCATCTTCCATCACACCAGATACCACACTTACAAGGAGTGATTAAAACATAAAAAGTGCTTCTAAGTTAGAAATTATTACAGTGAAGAGCACATTCCCTTTAACCCCCTTAAAATACTCCCTGGAACTTTCAACACATTTATCCAACGATGCTTGCTACTTCCTGAAGCAGTTCCGGAAGTCTTCTTTCATGAGGCCTTTAAGTGCCCTGTTGAGGTTGCCTTGATATCCTGCATTGGTTCAAAATGTTTATCTTTTACAGACTTAGGGAAAGAGTCAAAAGTCGCACAGTGCCAGACCTGGCCAGTACGGTGGATGCGGGCACCGCTGTTACATTTAACTTGCCTGCTTTTCCATTGGAGGGCGCCTGGCAGCTGCACTCACTGTATATTTTTACCACACTTCATAAAAGTTTTCATAAAAAAGGGATTGCAGGACTGCTTAAGAAAAAATGGGCTAAGCATGTGGGAAGGAAAAAGGAATAGTTTGAGAAGGATTAATGGCAATGTCTTTTACTAGAATGAATTTTTAAAATTTAAACATTCACCATCATTGAGCATCTATTGTTTGTCGGTTTGTCATCCACTTTCTGCCTGGAGCTACTTCCTCTTCCGTGGAGCCTCTTGTTCAGCCATTCCCTCACTAGTGGGCAGTTAGGGTATTTCCTTTGTTCACTGCGATAACGTGAAGAACAGCTTCCCACTACGTGGATTTTCATACAGCTCTTTACTTATTTTTAGAAATGAGAGTTACTTGGACAAATGATACATTTAGAAGACTTTGATATATATTATAAAGTTGATCTCCTGCCATACTTCTAAGAGTATGGACTTCAGAAAGGATTTTGCCCAGTGTGACAGTTAACCTGGATTATCGACTTGATTGACCTGTAAACTGTCCAGAGGATTAGTGAACTAGAATTTTCAGTGCGGCCGTGGGTCATGGAGGCATGACTCTGGGTACCATCTCTGGTCCCTGGGCCCTTCCACTCTGGCACTTCCACCAGGATATTTCTGTCTTGGAATCAGCCAACTAGACTGAACCCTCTGAAACCAGGGGTCAATTTAAACCTGTCTCCTTCAAATTGTGGCATCAGGTGCTTTGTGCTAGTGACAGGGAAGCTGACAAATACACTTTGTGTTGGGAATAACTTATAAGCTTAAACTGGTCATGTGGCCTGGCAATTCCACTCCAATGAATTTACCAAAGAGAAAAAAGCAGATTCATACAAATACACACACGTGAATATTTACAATAACATCATTCTCAATAGCTACAAATGGGAAACAATCCAGACACCCATCGATCGATCAATGGGGAAATCAATATACTGTGGCATTTTCATACAATGGAACACTATTCAGCTATAAAAAGGAACGACCGGTACTGGCTACAACACTGATGAATTTGGTCTGAAAGGACACAAGTACAAAAGACTGCATTGATGTGACCACACGTACATGAAATGCCAAGGAAGGCAAATTTATGCAGATTTAAATCCAAAACGTGGTTGTCTGGGACCAAAGGTGGGGACAGGGATTAACTGAAAACAGATATTAGGGAATTAATACATTACACACTTAATGATGAGGAAATGGTATGGAATGTAATGTATACCTTAATAAAGCCAAAGCTATTAAGGAAATGGAAAAATATGTAATCATGGGTAAACACTAGGAAAATTTTAATATAAATGCATATTATGAATTATAGAGTTTAAGAAATAGAGTATAGCATGAAGTTTAAAAGAAAGAAAATTATATATATATATATATATATATATATATATAAAGGTCCTTTTGTAATGGTTCATGACTATCAGAATTATTGAAGTGCTGGGCATGTTGGAGTACACCTGTAATCCCAGCACTCTGAGAGTCTGAGGCAGAAAGATCACAGGCTTGATTCCAGGCTGGGAAATTTAGCAACTTAGCAAGAACCTGTATCAAAGTAAAAATTTAAAAAGCACGGATGTTGTAACCCAGCGTGAAGGTTCTGGGTCCAAGCCCCGGTAACACAAGCATGTGTGCGCGCACGCGATTACTGCAAGAAACAAATGGTACACACATAAAGCAAGTCAATTTGCACAACCGTTCCTGAACTTGTGGCCTCTGTACTGGCACCATGTATAGTGGGTGTACACAAGGAGGTGTGGGGCACATAGCATCTCTCAGAAGGAAATGACATTAGACCAGGCCTGTTTAAGCCAATGGCTTTATTTCAGAGAGAGTTTTATGGGCTTTAAATATGAAAATAATAATTATAAAATTCTCAAATGTGACTTTCACATTTTAAAAGTAATGAAGAGGGTCAGGGAGCTAGCTGAGCACAGCACCTGCCTGGCAAGCACAGGGTCCCGAGTTCAATTTCTGATACAAAAAAAAGGACTGGGTGGGAGGAAGAAAGAGAGAGAACTTCCCCCACTGAAACGTCTCTGTGGGTAGCATTTCTGAGTAGGGCTGTTCAGGGGTGCTTAGGTACAGAAAAAAATAGTCCCAAAGAAAGTAGGCAGCAGGTCAGGCTTGAGGACCTGCCATTTTCACCCCACACAAAACATGAAATAGTTCAGTCTTGTGCATAGGTAGAACATGTTTTCCACTGTGTTCATGCAGATTGGGCTTGTGTGTCCTGGAGTATTGAGTACAGCATGTGAGTCAGATTTCAGTGGGTCCATTAAGGTGGCACAGCACCTTTCCAGATTAGATCTCACCAGACTGGGGCCTCTGAATGACAAGCCGGGGCTGAGGTTATGATGTGCGGTTGAGGCGGACACAGCTCCACTGTGCACCATCTTGAATGACCTCAGATGTCCCCAGGAGGCTACAGCCAGGGAGTGTGCTTACCTCCTGGCATTGCAGCTGATTCCTCACACCCTGATATTCAGGACAAGGGACCCAGAGAGGTCAGTATGGCTTCTTCCTGGTCCAGCTGTGAGGTCAGGGAGAGGGGCTGGGAGTAAGCCCTTTGCCTCAGTGTCTGTGCTGCTGACCTTGCTGAATTCTACATAATCAATGACCCCAAACCGAAAGGCTTAAACCAACACCCATCCTGCATGGAACGGCTGAGTCTCTGCTCAGTGTCTTGCAGGCTGAAACTGAGAGGTCACCTGGGCTGTGTTGCTTTCTGGAGATCCTGGAAAAAATTAGCTTCCAGGTGCACACAAGTCGTTGGCCAATTCAGTTCCTTGTGGTGGGGAGCTCAGATCCCCGTTCCTTTGCTGCCGCTCAGCCCCTGGACGCTGCCTGCATTCTTTTGCCAGCCAATGGAAGATAATCTTTGTATCTTGGCTTTTGTCATTGTTGGGATGACTGTTATTGGTTTGTTTGTGTGGTCCTGGGATTTGGACCTTAGCTACATCCTTAGCCCATTTTCTAATTTTTATTTTGAGACAGGATCTTACCAAGTTGCCTAGGCTGGCCTGGAGCTGGCAGCCTTCCTGCTTCTGCCTTCTGAGTAGCTGGGATTTAGGCACGCCTCACCATATCATCAATCTTTGTATCTTAGTATCAGTTTATTTGGGACTTTAAGGACAGCTGCAAATTCCTTCAAAGCAGTATCTAGATTAGTGTTGGACTAAGTATCTGGAAGAATGCATCTGTGCACCCAGGCTGGGGATCTGGGTGACCACTTTGGAATTCCGCCCATCACTAATCACTCAGGAAAGATTCTCCAGTCTAGCTAAGCAGCCCTCAGGGTATGGGATGTTTGGAAATGTGTGGGCAAATATTTCACTGTGTGATCACGGGGGAAGGGTCCCCTGGCATTCAGTGCTCGGGACAGGACTGCCGGAAGATGGTCTCCCATAACGAGGAATCTGAGCTGCCTTTACCCAGCTCTTACCACTAAGCATTCAGGGTGATGAAAAAAATCTGCATGTAATTTTCTGAAGCTACATACAAAATAATTTTTGCAAATTCCATAACCCTGATTTGATCACTGCACAATATATACATATATAATACATATACCCTGTAAATATGTATAATGAATTATTAACTTAAAAATAAAAGCAGAGGCGATTTAGGCATTAGGACAAAGGATTCAGTCATATTCACACTCAAAATGCTTCCAGTTTGTGAATCTAGAATAAAAATCCTGTTCCTTCCCAAATCTGTCTTTTACCAGTTCTGAGTATTTCATAATCTCTTTCTTATAAAAGTGTTCCATTCAAATATGGCCACTACTTTAAGATGCCAAAAAAGTACTCAAAGGGAAACAAATTGAGTACAATGTAAGAATTATATTAAGCAAAAAACATGAAGACTATAGGAAAATTCTCAAATTGATGACTTTCCCATCCCAGGACTGCCTTTTCAAATTGCCATTATTGGAACTACGACCACAAGTGAATAGGGTAAGTACGACTTATGTATCCAAATGGGTATTTAGTCCTTAAAACAGTTGCTATGGAAAACACTGTCTTATTTCATTGATGCTGGTATTTTCAGTGTTTGTGGGACATAAACTCTGAGATATAAGAGACTAATGAGTTCAAGTCTATTCAATTCTTTATTTCAAAAATAAAGATGCTGAAAGAAAGAAAAGAAAAAAGAAAGAGAAAGAAAGGAACAATGGAATTGTAACCCAACTAATGAATGTCAATGTTGGGACCAAATCTATTTCTCTTAATAGCATCAAACCAGTTGATATGAAACTACTTAAAACTTAGCTTTGTTTAACTGGAGCACTGAGCAAAATATTTTCTAAAGATCTAACAATGTAATTTGTTTTTTAAGACAGGGCCTCACTAGGTAGCTCAGGGCTGGCCTTGGACTTGCAGCGATCATCCTGTCTCGGCCTTCTGAGTGCTGGAATTACAGGCATGCACCACCAGGCCCAGCTCCTAACAATGTAATATGCAATTATTTCCACTATTTCCTAATGTTAAGATATATCTGAAAGCAAGATTTTGGTAGATGTACAACTGATTACATGAAGTCAATTATGCTCAGGGTAAAATCTAACTCTATATCAACAGAGAAAACATTCATTAGTAATAAACTTGTGTTTTTTTCACTGCATATTTCTATGTTTATGGTAGAATAAATAGAACTTGGCCAAAATTATCAATGGACTAACCCGAAATTCCTAAGTCCCAGGGCAGCTTTGGTCTATATCTGACAAGGTCATCTAATGCAACACTGCATGAAAATGAGAGTTGGGTGGTACAGCGCTGACCCAGCATGGTAAGGCCCTGGGTTCATCCCCTCAAAGAGAAAGAAGAGAGAAAGAGAGAGAGAAAAGAAAAAGAGAAAGAGGAGGAGAAGGAGGACGGAAGGAGAAGGAAGAGGAAGAGGAAGAAGAGGAAGAGGAGAGCCTGTGGGCTGTCCTAGCTCTCCACTTTGCCTCAGAAAGGGCGCAGTCACCGAAATGCTATGGTACTTCTAGTCGAGTCCGCGGAGCTACTGAATTGCTATTAGTTTTCCTACGCTGCCACCTGCTGTTACCTAGTGAATATAGCTCTGAATAAAACTGCTAATTAAGAAAAAGCCACTCTGTTTGGATTTAAACCCCAAATACTGGACATTTAGAGGTTGCTTACTTTAACTATGAGGGATATCTTAATTTGGATTAACATAAAAGTGAATCTGTGAATCTCTGTTTTCAAAACACCTCTCCTGTCCTTAGAAAGTTATCTTTTAAATTTAAACTACCTGATTTCCCTCCCCCCCCCCTTTCTTTTTCTGTCTTTTTGAGACAGGGTCTCCTTCTGCCATTCAGGCTGGCCTTGAGCTCACTTGGTAGCCCAGGCTGGTCTCAAACTCACAACAATCCTGCCTCAGCCTCCTGAGTGCTGGGATTACAGGTGTGTGCCACCAGGACCGACTCTGATTCTCCTCTTAAAACTCAGGAGCTCACCTGTCTCTCATTGTGCAACGCCTGCCTTAACTTGGGACTCAGCCAGCGAGAAGGCCATCACCGGAAATGACCTCTCAACCTTGGACCAGACCACGAGCCAAAACAAGCCTCTTTTTAATATAACTTTTTTAATTAAAAGAATAAATTAGTAGCAATAAGGGTAATTACATTGAAACTCTTCATACCTTCCTGTGAAATAGAATGTGCCCCTCTTGCGGCAAAGAACAAGGCGTTGGTGGACTGGGAGCTTTGGTTTGGGATAAAAACTTTTAGGAATAGATTGTTTTTATGTTTGCTTACCTGCTTGTTTTGTAAGTGGGGCATTAGCCTAGAAATAAGGCATGGGTTGGCACTAGGCAGAAGAGGGCACTTTGCATGGGGGGATTAACAGGTTCCTGCTGGCTTGAGCCATCAGTGGTACACGCATGACTGTCCTATCTGGCGCCTTGTGCTAGTGGTACAGCCACTCTCATCAGTGTTCCTAATAAAAATAACAGGAAGCCTCCTGATGGGACAGTCATACGGACACCACTGGTGGTTCAAGCCGCCCATCAGCAACACATGAATTACAGCCCCGCTGTGAGCATGTTAAGGCTGGAGAAAAGGGAAAGAGGGACGCAAATATAGGTAGTAATGGAGCGGGAGCTTCGCCGTGAGTTCAAGGCCAGCCTGGGCTGCATGGTGAGATCAAGGCCAGTCTGCCCTACAATGCGAGACTCTTGTCTAAACATGGAACAGAAACGAAAAGGTGGTAATAAAAAACGAAAACCATGTTCGCTATGCTCCGGGAACACCCCCAAGCACTTCATAAGCACCTCCAGGGCTCCTCGCAGCAAGCCTATGTGACAAGCACTGTTCTCACTCGACAGATGAGGAAACGGAGGCTCGGAGAGTTAAGGCAGCCGAAGAAGCCAGCGGCTGAGGAGCAGCACTTCAGGGAGCATACGCGCTCTCAGCCAGGGCTGCGAAGCTGCCCCAAGGTGTGTTCTTGGCCAGGAGACATTACTCAAACAAACCACAGTAGAAAGGAGCCCCGGCAGCTGTGACAGCTGAATGTAATGTGACATCCTGGATGGGATCCTGAAATAGAGAAAGAACATTAGGTGAAAACTAGAGAAATAGGAATGAAACATAACTTTAGTCAGTAATATTGATGAGTTATTAATTCTTTTTTTGTTGTTATTTTTCGGGTTTCTTTTGTTTTGTTTGTTTGTTTTGTTTTGTCTTTTTGAGACAAAATTTCTCTATGCAGTTCAGGCTGGCCTTAAACTCACTGTGCAACCTAGGCTGCCCTGAAATCACAGCGATCCTCCTGCCTCAGCCTTCCAAGTACCAGGATTACAGATGTGCCCCACCACCCCTGGCTAGATTAGTTATAAATTCTGACAAGTGTATCCTACTAATGTGTATCAATTTTTAAGAGCCTGAATGTTAGAAAATGAGTAACACTATGGAAACTATCTGACTCCTAAGAAAAGATAATTAACATATAAACTGACTTTGAGTCAGTGTAAAGGTATGGATCGTGAATGTGACCAGGAAAAGTATCAAATGTAAATTGCCCAAATCTAGATGTTTGGTATAAGGTGGGAACATTACCCACACTATCTCCTCTGCTGAGACTTCTTGATCCGATTTCGTTCATCAGGATTCAAGCGCACACACAGGATCCTCAGCCAAACCTCCCTCAGCCTTCCCTCCTCCCTCTTCAGAAAGGCTGTGGCTGTGATGGCCTTGAACTCCTGGGCTCAGGCGATCTTCCCACCTCAGCCTTCCTGGGCCTGGGACCACAAGCATGTGCCACTGTACCAGCTCAACTCCCTTTAACAGTGTACATCAAAATGAGACGACCACTCAAGACATGCTCAAGACTCTGGACAAGGCAGCTCTGTGTGCGCGCTGTCCTTGCTCAGTCCTCCTGATGCTGCAGGACTGTCATTCCCATCCTACAGTGTTGTTAGCAAAGTGCTGAGCCAGGTTTGACACCATGCCGTCCAGCCACGCCAGCAGTTCAAGGCCAAACCACAAAGCTCCTTAGTGCATGCCAACCGGTGGAGAAATCAAACAGACAAATGAATCAGTGAATTAAAAAGATAATCACGCCATTCAAGGAAGATAAAGAAAGTACCTCTGCCAAATTCAGCTGTCCTGTCGTTATTTAGAGTGTTAGGGTATGCAACAAACCGAACATGGCGCTAATGTTGATGCTTAATATGAGAGTGTAATCTAAGTTAAGTTCTAAAGTAGTCCTATCTTGCAGCCCATTGAAAAGCTAAATAAAGCTAAATAAATAATTTAGCTAATAAATAAAGCCAAATTCCCCAGAAACTCAATATCCACAGAGAGGCATAACCATGTTTTTGAAAATAAAGATACCAAAATACGGTGATACCTCAGTTGTCAAATGGCTCATAGCTCAAACTTTTCTACTGCTCAAACAGCAAAGTTCAAAAAATCCTATCCAGGATTTGTAGCTTTGCTTGACAAACTGAAAATCCAACTTGAAAATCTGTACGCGGGATGGGTGCATAGCTCCGTTGCACAAATGCCCGCCTGGCAAGTGCAAGGTCCTGAGTTCAATTCCTGGCACCAAAAAAAAAAAAGGAAAGGAAAAGAAAATCTGTATGGGCTGAGAGTGAGTCACATGCCACATGTTGCCTCGCAGGGAAGGAGGAGGGGTGACACTTCAGTCTAAGCACTGCTTTCAGACAGCATATAGTGATGTGCTAGTGCATTAAAACATGTCATTGCACTTGTTTTGCACTTGATTCATGTCAAATGTCCTAACCATGGCTCCAAAGGAAGTTAGCAATACCAGCAGCAAAGCTAAGAGGAAAACTGAGAACCATAAGAGAATCAAAGAAAAAAAATCAGTGTGAAACTTGTCAAAATCCTGGAAAAATTAATTTGTACGTGTCCTTTGGGGGCCTCAGAAGCAATTATTTGGTTCTCCGTTTTCTTTTTTAAAGGAGGAAAGGTTTATTCTGGCTCACAGTTTGTAGAGATTTAATTCAAGGCAGGGTAGCGTGGTAGAAGCCATCGCAACGCAGGCAGGAGGCAGCAAAGTGGCGAAGAAGCAGCAGCACTCCATCTTTTCTACTCCCGTCCAGGCAAGCTGCCCTGAGGGCAGGGAGCGCACACACACCTTAGTCCTGCCGCTGCGCCGCGACTCAGTTCCAGCATCACACACCCGAGGTCCAGCCACCTTCACAGAGCCCCCGTGACCCACCACAGGAAGCTCCAGGGGAACATCTAGATACAAGCTATAATGTTCTTCCCCTGATCCCCAAAGGCTCATGAGCATCTCTTGATGGATAAGGGAGAGAGAGAGTTGCCAAAGTCCTAACAGTTTCAGCATTGCTGAAAGCTCCAACTCCTAAGTCTCCTCTGAGATTTAAGGCAACCTCTTATCTGCAAGTCCCTGTACACATGAAAAGAAAGTTAAACACTTACAATACACAATGACACAAGATAAACATTTCCATTCTACAAAGAGGGGTACAGAAAGGAAGGGCCAAAGCAAGCCCAATATCCAGCAGTGCAAATGTTAAGTCTCGTAATTCCTTGTCCAGTATCAGGCATAATTTCCATTATTTCTTATGAAAAAAATATGTTCAGTTCTTGAACTTTCTGGTGTTTGAACATGAATTTGAAATGATTCAGTTTGACAACCAAAGTACCACCGTAACTTATCACTGCAAATTTTACAAGGACACAAAAACTAAATGTTGGAAGAGGCCATAGTGTGGGACCATAAAGTTTGAACTTTCTTCACTTTAAATTACTTTCAGGAGTAGTCATTTTTGTGGCTTCTTAACTCTAGTCTGATTTGGTGTGAACACCAGGAATATCACTTATTAACTAAATGACCTTGGACAACCTGCAAACTTCACTGTACCTTTAGTTTCTGACCTGAAAACTGGGACTTGTACAGCATCATATGATGACTAAAGAAAGCATGCAACACGCTTAGAATATAGTTAGCACCCTGCTGTTGTAGACCTGTCTTTACATTTTACAAAAATCTAAGCCGGGTGTGGTGGCGCACGCCTGTAATCCTAGCACTCGGGAGGCTGAGGCAGGAGGATTGTTGTAAGTTCGAGACCAGCCTGGCCTAAAAAGTGAGCTCAAGGCCAGCCTGAAGTGCATAGCATAGACCCTGCCTCGAAAAAAAAAAAGATAAAAATCTCACTAGTTTTCTAAGTAAAGACTTTTCTCTGTTCACATTTATGTCAGTCCAGTTACTACAGTGAATAGATGTTTAACCTCAAGTCTCAATTAGATACTTTGGTTATTAGTTTTAAAGGGGAGTGCTTAGCATTAAATGGCCTTGCCTGTTGAACTCTAGATAGTCGACTTCATCCCCAAAGTCTAGTATATTCTAGGGAATAATGAATGAAGGGAATAAGCTAATGGCGCATTGTTTCACAAACCCCTAGAGAAATAATGTTTTCTGAGCCACACAATCCCAGGAGCATCTCCATTCACATGGAATTCAAAGAGGGTAGTATTGGGTGGCACTGGATGGAACTTCTACAGCCCAGGCTCTCTGGGACAGTTTGTGTCTATTTTAACACGAAATAATAAAGAGGTGGTGACAGAGGATAATTCCTTTGCCCAAAGATACTGAGGCAGAAAGAGATAACAATTTTGATAAACCCAAAGGGCTATTACTTGATTCTCAACCCAGAACAGCTACCCTTAGGTAGTCAGTCCTAGTCTAAGTCCTGGTTCCCTAGTGATTAGTGATAGGAACTAGGGAGTGTGACCCAACCTCTGTGTGTTTCCTCAGAGAAACCAAAATTTCTCTAGGCCGCTAGTGTTATTATCACCCACACATTCCCCACTGAGCCTCCCACTTGGGATCATTTGAATAGATACACTTTTCATAAAATATAAAATCTTACAGCTACATTTAGTACCATAATTTGAACTTCTGAGGCCAAGAGCAATCTTTCCGCCAGCTCCTATAAGCAGGAAGCCTTGCTTCTCTTTTCTGTAGTCAACCTTCAAGCGATTGTATAGAAACAAAGCCTTCCAACGAGAGTTTAAATTCATCCCTCTAGCATTAGCTCTAAGCCAGCAGTGTCACATGAGTCACTGGGTATTGTTTCTATATTAATGGATGATAATAGATGTGAGCACTTTCTTCTGAGGAATCAAGATATCCTTTGCCTAAAAGTTGTAAACAGAAGGAAAATGTGGTATAAATACGTAGTAGAACTTATTCAGCCTGAAAAGAATAATATCCTATCATCTCCAACAACATGGATGGAACTGGAAATTCTTGTTATGTGAAATAAGCCAGGTATGTGTTGGCTGCGATGCATTAGGCCATAGGGGTGAGGCCCTCCAGGTACTCTGGAACTCACCTCTCATCATCATGTGTCTTGGATAAAGCATGAGGTACAGTCTGTAATACTGGCCATGGTGGGTTTCACTTTGCTTTGGTATGAACCTTTCCTGTCCGCCTATTCTTCCTTTGGGGGATGGGGATTGTTTACCCAGTTCACTGTGTACTGGAAACATGCAACAAGCTCTTTGAATTTTCAGGGTTTTACAGCTACACATTTGCCTTGAGTCTCAAGGGAGACTTTGGAGCAATACTGAAACTTGAGGCAACGAGATTAGCACATTTTTAGTTGTATGCGGGACAGCTGTATCATGGTAGGCAGAAGTATGATCTTGTGTTTAGTTGGAGATTAAGTATGATTTCAAGAGACGTGTTTGAGTTCAAGTTGACAAGAGGTGGAAACAGTGAATCCTCAACTTAATCAGCTCAAGACCCGCCTAGGAGATCAATAAGTGTCTGAGTTGTAGAGGTGAGATGGTGTTTTATCTGGTCCCTTGGCCTGCTCCTTCCTAGTGCTGTTCCCCCGCTGTTTAACTGCAACTATAAGGTGAGCAGCTTTGCTCTGCTACCCCTCTACCACGGTGCTCCTGCCTTGGATTGTGCACTGGACCCTCTGAAGCCCTGAACAAAAACACACCCTTCCCCGTTGCAGTGTGTGCGCCTGGTATTTGGAAAGGAAGGACACAGGAAAGCTGACCAGCGCACACAGGTTAAAGGGATATAAAGGAAAACAAAGAATGAGCGGAGTTGACAGCCCTAACAAGGTTTGATAAAGAATTCATTATTGCAATTCATTAAAAACAACTGGTTTGCATCATTCCTTTGTAAGAGGGATTAACAGAGTGGAAATTGTATTTTTAAAATATTTTAGTGAAATTTTTGTGGGATATAAACCCATAGCTGAGTACATACTGTTTTTCTAATTAAAATGGTTCAGATGCAAGTATGAACTTGAGAGTGAAGTCAAACCCATAAAGTCAAGCCTTAACAGATAACATGTAACGTTTCACTATTTGCTTTTAAATTTCTTCCAAGCATTTTATATGTTTTGAGGTTTTGTTTTGCTTTTTGTTCTTGATACAGGGTTTTGCTGTACAGTCCAGGCTGGCCTCAGATTTATGATTTCTCCTGCCTTGGCCTCCCAAGTGCTGGAATTACAGGTGTGTGCCACCATGCCTGGCTCTACGCATTTTTTTATTTGAAGAAATTATGTGAAGAAAGATTTAGTTTTTCTATAAAAAAATGCTTGAAAAAATATTATCTATCAATATATATAAGCTGGGTGCAGAAAGATAAACATGGCATATTTTTGCTCATATCACAGATGCTAAAAAGATTGATTTCACGGAAGTCAAAGACAGAATAATGGTACCCAGAGGATAGGAGGAAGATGGAACCAAGAAAGGTTGAATAACGAGCATTTAAATACAATGTAGTGTGCTATGGCACTGTAAGGTAACTATAGTTTATAATAATTTATTGGATCTTATAAAGAACTAGAAAAGAGTAATTCAAAGGTTCTCAACATAATGTTGAAGATGCAAATGGTAACTGTCCTGACTTGGTTAATATACACTGCATATGTGTCAAGTTATCACTGTTCCCATGCTCATTATTTATGTTAGTAAAAATTTTGAAAGCATTGTCACTGTAGAACAAGCCAAGCTAAAAACCAAGGCAGCTGAGACCCAAGTTATGTGGGTTCCTGACACCAGACAGAACAGAGCTCTTCTGTTAGAAAGAGGCATGGGGCATTTTCTCTGCTGTCCTGAATGCCTATAACTAGAAAGGAACTCTTACATTCAAGCACCAATTTTTCAGAACAAATGTCTTCACAATCTTCAACAGTAGCTTATAAACTACATACTAATATATCCTATTACTTACAAAGGTTGGGTAAAAATGCTAGACTTTTTTAAGCAGGGTCTTGCTATGTAGTTCAGACTGGCCTTGAACTCACTACATAGCCCAGGCTGGTCTGGGACTCACAGTGATCCTCCTGCCTCAGCCTGCCAAGTGCTGGGAATACAGGCACGTTCCACCATACCTAGCAAGACATTCTGTTTAAGATTTTGTAGGAGTTGCTGAGCCTATATTGATTGGGGTGCATCAAAAGAACACAGGAGCAAACTGAGAGTCTCAATGAGCACAGCTGGATGAATTTGGGTAAAAGTATTTGATTATGGTAATACCGTTAACATTGACTGAAAAGAAAACAAATCTCCCTTGCAAAAGAATTCCAAGTAAGTGATGTACTCACTTTGCCCTTAAGGAGGTAGCGCCCAAGTACCTGCTCCTTAAAGGTGAGCCTTACACAGTGATTTCCTTCCAACCAGTAGCCAAACATTAGACCCAGTCAAGGGCCATCTTACAAGCTAAGTCAAAAACAAGTCAAGTCAGAGAAACTGACATAGCCAAAAAGAGCCTAATGCAGAGGAAAGGATATGTAAGCTGGTATCCTGGCCAGAATCCTGGAGCTGAAGAGAGACATTCAATTATGGAAATATGAATAAACTATGGACTGTAGTTAGTAGCTGTGTTGGTTCACTCATTGTAACAAATATATACTAACATAAAATATAATAAGGAAAAGTAGGTGATAGGTTTATGGGAATTCTAGAATAGTACCTTTGATTTTTCTATGAATCTACAATTGTTCTTGGGCCAGAGATATAGCTCAGCAGCATAGTGCCTGCCTAGCAAGCATGAGGTCTTGAGTTTGATTACTGGTATCAAAAGAAATTCAATTGTTCTTAAAAGTATTTAGAATTTTTAAAAATTAGTTTCCATAGGTATGCATAAGAATATAAATGCACAGAACAAAACCTGAAAATGCAACCAGTAATTTTATACTAATTCTCTTGTGCTATATGAGTTGCTTATATGGATGATATATTCATATAGTACTATCAAGCTAATGTGAGATATTTTGGGGGAAGGTAAAAGATAAAATAAGAACCAGTTTAGCCTTATTATTTATGAGCAGAAAAGGTTTATTTCTTTTAAAGACAATGAAACCACATCCAAGGGTTTAACTTACAGACACAAACTGAAGGAGCACAAAAGCGTTAGATACTGAGGTACCAGACACATGGTGGGGGAAATGCTTCTCTTCTGAAGCTCACACCAGCTCGGCTTGCAACAGCTGAGCTCTGCCGGTGCTTGGGTGTGGTAGAGGGAGGAGTGTGTCTGCAGAACCGAAGGAGACAGCTGTGTTTACACGCACTGAAGCGCTGCGGACTGCTTGGGCAGGTGTGTGCTTTCACACTGAAGGACAGAGGGGAGAACGGCCAGGCCCTCCCTTGGGACCTAGGCTGCCTTGCAAAGGGCCACAGCAGAGAAGCGGACCTCTCCTTGCTCGCGCTCAGTGAACTCTCTGCAGACCTTGGCAGCGTCCTGCAAGGGAGGGATGTCATTAATACTCGACAAGAAACAGCACAAAGTGGAAGTCTCACAGGAAAGCACCTGTAAGGCCGTACATGCTCAGAGCCTGCCCTGACCAATTTAAATCTCTTACAAACCTTGAAATCCTGAAGTTTAAGGCAAGAGACAAAAACCAGGTATTGTGAAAGACCTTATCTGTCACAGGTTTGATGTTAGAAGCTGACTCTACCACTTCAGCCAAGTGCCTCTGGGCTTCTCATCTTGTACCTGGTTTGATAAGAAAATGAAGCCACCGACACTCTTTACCTCAGGTGTGAAAGACACAACACTGATCCCTCTTCCACAAGGAGCAGAAGAGGAAAGTTCTAACTCAGAAACTTCAAGACAAACAAATTTCCTTCAAGTAAATATTTTATAAAATAGGCTTAAAGCTTACCTGGCATATTCCAGGCAAGGTAAGTGATGAACTCGAAGAGATTTATGGAGGGGTACCAAGTGTTACTACTTCTAGAACCCACATTACCAGGACTGGTAACAGAACACTGCTCTAGATGTGTTTACCAGATTATAGGCTTCAGGGCTTTGTAATCATCGATATCACCCTGGCCAATTTATAAAAAGTCCAGTGGAAAGATTATACCACAAGCCATGTTAAACCTAAGAGCCTTTAAGATGGAAGAAAATACCGTGCAATGCACAGGGCGTTTCATTTCCTATATCAATGATTCAGTCATGAGTTTAGCGCTTACAAAGCACCGCCTGTGATGTAGTTTGATTTCTGCTTTGGAACTACATTTAAAAACTGAATACGAGTCAGACTGACATCTACATTCTCTATAAGAATTTTTAATATATTAATATTCTAGCCCCTTCTCCCCCAAACTGACTTTTCTAAGGTAGGCAGGTGTTGATGTCAATATTAAGGCACACCTTCAGAGACTACGCGCCTCCTACACAGACAACTCTGCTTCCTCTGTGGCCCATGGGCAGTGACCAAATTCATCCAAGTTTAGGATACTCAGGGGTTCAGTTTATATACTTTCTCACCAGTTTAACAATAATTAATTTAGTGTTTAGTTTAGATAATTTAAAGTGTCTTTAACCATTTAAAGCCAGCTTTACTTAATCGAGGAAGTTTTGCTAAAATGATGGTTTAGAGTCATTAAATTTTAAATGAGGTCCCAATTAGAGAAAATGGTTTTTATTTATTTCTTTAAATGAGGTTTTCCTTCCCCACACTTCATGTGATTTTTGGCATTCTATGTGGGCACATCTTTATGGTATAGTGTAGGGTTACACAGGAGTCAGCATGTATCTTAAATGCTTACTTCAAAAGACTAGTCTTTTTTCTAACTGGGGTGACAGTCAGAAATTTTACCTCTGTTCTCACTCTCTCCTTTAAGTAAAGTTTGCCTCTAATACAAATTCCACCATCCAGCTTCTCAAAGTCCATTTCCTGGGTCACACTACTATTCCCATATTCCTCTCATACACCAAGAACTGGCTTTAATTCATCTCAGATATGTATGACTAGACGAAGCAACTGTCTCTTCCAAAGGGGCATAATTTGGTCCACTAGCAGCGCAAGGGTAACAGGTCTATCATGTTCCAAAAATAGGTCCATTATAAAGCAAGGTCACACTGTATGTTCAGTGACTAAGAGCATAAACTCCAGGCTCAGTGAGAACCACTGTTCTGCTATTTAAGGGTATTTTACTTGGGATTTTTTGTCTGCTTTTTGACGTAGGGTCTTGCTTTGTAGCCCAGGCTAAACTTGAACTTGCAATGACCTTGACTCAGCTGCCCAAGGGCTATGACTATGGGGATGGGGACCCCCGGCTGCTGATTCTGCCGTTTACAGAATTTACTTGGGACAGCACCCAGCCCAGGAGTCAGGAAACTGCAGCCCGTGGGCCTGATCCCACTCATTGCTAGTTTTGCTAACACAGCCACTGTGCAACACAGCTACACACCTTCCTTTATACACTGCCTACAGGCTGCTCAGAAACAGCCACAACAGAACTGAATACTTGCCACGAAGCTATAGGCCACACAAGGCCTATTCCCTCTGGTTCTTTACATGAGAACTTTGTGCACCCCCAATGTGCACATTCCAGGCACTCAAAACAGATTAGCTATGATTACTATACAATAGTTATTTCTTATTAGTATAGTGCTTGGTATTTCATCACTCGCAATTTTCCTTTACAACAGCAAACTGATTCCATCCTGGAGACTGAATTCTAGGATGAAAAGGCCTAGAACAGAATCCCATCTCTTGTCAAAGATCAAGAGGTTTCTGTGGTTACCTGCGCCAGGATCGTTACACAGTAATCTTGGATATTAAAACTCTTGTCAGGGATGTTTCTCTAATATTCTGCTTCTGGGAAGAAATTCCCTAATATTTCTCTGATATTCTGCTTCTGGGAAGAAATTCTCTAATATTCTGCATCTGGGAAGAAAAAAGCGAATTTGCCTAACACTCAAATCCACAGTACACTGCCTGCAAGACTGAGCCAAATCCAACAACTGCAGAGGATTAAGAAGGCTCAGGTGCTGTTACTGGAGTCTTTTATGATGACATAATGTGATAAGAGGACAATGGATACCTTAATCCCCCAAGGAATCAAACAATGGCTTTTAGGCCAATTCTGACAACAGACTGAAGACAGCACATGGAAGAGATTAGCCAGGGCTTCTTTGAAGGACCCTGTTTAAAACCACCTACTATCAAATGAGGTTGGTAGAATGACTAAAATATCTTGAAGCTGTGAGGACTGCTATCAACCCAGATAGCTGAGGCTGACAATCCTTAACAGGGTCAGCACTTGAGACAACGTGGCTCAAGAGGCCCGGTGGTGGCTCTGAAAGACTCATTTCCAAGGTTACCTGCAGCAGGGAGTCCTCCGAACTGGTGCCATGGTTCACCGGAAAAGGCATTCGCCCATCTGGAACAAAGAAGGCAGGCGTGTCAATCTCCCCTGCCCATTTTCTGACTATGGCACCTGCCATCCCAAGGGGAAGTTTTGGATTCTTTTGAATACCACTCCCACTCCCACAAAGGGAAGTCTGGTTAAGAAGCAACAGGCCCCAATGAGATTCATCTAATTCACAGCTGGGGAGGTCACAGAATCCCAGTCACTACACTGACAGAGCAGACTGTGCTCCCATCTTTTGGGAAGGAAGAGAGTAAAACTCAGATGGCACCTCTGGGGTACCAGAAAGGGGTAAGAAAGAAGGGTTCTCTGAGGTTTTATTTGCCCTTCAGTGACTCCTGACTGCCCCCAAGTGTCTGCCCTGTGGAGTCCACAGGTAGTGCTGAGACAACACAGCTCCAAGTCTTTCTCCGTTATGGAAGGGAATTTCTTCTCCTTGCTATAAGCCAGCTAATCAAAATCACTCCAAATTCAAATTCTTTTTACACAAAGGTCACATTCAGGCACTGACCCTTTCATCCGAAAACCATTCCTTGTCTGAAAAGGATGACACTAGCGGATGACGAAGGGGAGGTGGGAAAAGAAAAACCGGAGCACGGATGCCTTGAGCTGGGACTGATCTGATCGATCCTCCTCACTGGCTTGCAACTAAAGCCATTCACGCGGTACTGCCAGGTGCCTGAAGGGGGCGCTGTGCGTATGATGAAAGGTTGGGTAACCAGTGAGTGCACCCTGTTTTGTCTTCTTGAACAATGATGTGCCAAGCACCACAGAGTCACGCGCCAATTCTCTAAGAAAAGCTAAGTCCGAAAGAATGCATGCAACTGTACTGGATTCCAAAAACGGAGCAATACATACCCAGTTCATAGAGGTGGCCATCCACGTTGTTAAATAGAATAAAATGAAAATTCACTTTGTCATCTACCTGAAGAGAGTCAATGTTTTTTTGAAAATCAGTATCAGAGAAGATTATCTTTTTAAGAACAAATTCACAATTCGAGTGGAATGGCTATTTTTTAAAAATTATTACAGCTGCTATTTCGTATATACAAGGCTGGAATCTAAGACCATTAGGGTAGAAATTCTGGAACTGTCAGGACAGCTGTGAGGGTGTGACTATTAAGTGCTTTTTACTGAAGAGGAAACGCAGGTTTAGGGAGGGTAAGCATCTCATTCAATGGCAGGCCTAGGACGTGGCAGGGTCAGCGGTGGTTATCAAGGTACTGGCCTCTGACTTGAGTTTAGCAGATGACATGGTGGCTCTGTTCACATTATGGTATATTTAACCTGCCAGAACTGGACAGTCATGCTAATATGTCTTATTCTCCCCAAAAGACTGTAACAAAAGCTCAGTAACTAAAGAGTAGTTACTTATTATTGAGACTCATTTTGGTGTAAACATAATAGTATTGATTTGAATTATGTAAACTATGTCAACTGCCAGTTTGATTTCTGAAGCATCATTCAGAACAGATCGGGTCAAACCACCGGGTTGATTCTGCCATTCAGTGGCTTGGGTGGGTAACATTTGCCATTCCCTATGTTCCAATGAAAGACTCCTGCAAATGTCCTAGCGAGAGCATGGGTGGCACCTGAGCTGCCCGGCCAGGACTCGTGTGTGCATTTACCCGACACTGGCCTTCCTGGGCCACAGCATCGTGGGCTGCCTGGATAGCCTGCAGGAGAGAGAGAAGAATTAGCACAAAATTCCGCGGAATCAGTGCAACCCGCTGCTGCTCGCTACTCGCCAAGTTCTCTTTCTACCTCATTCTTCTCAAAGCACTTTGCTCTGTCTTCAGGGGACATCTTCTCCGTTTCAGAAAGAAACTGTTTCAGGACCGATCCATCCTCTTTAAAAAGAAAATGCGCACATTAGCATAGAAGCAAACAGCACAGATGGACACAAATTTACTGTCCCCTTAAGCCTGTGCACACCCGGTAGCGCCGAACAACCTGAATCTTTAATATGGCCTCCAGGGAAGCGGCCAAGCTATCCCTGTTCTCCCAGCCTCTTTTTCCAACTACCCTTAGCCAGGCAGGCTCTCTATTACCCAGGGTGCCTCCCACCTCGGCTCTTTTCGCTCCCACCTCCCACCGCCTCTCAAAATCTCTCATCACTTTCTGACAGACTCATCCATTTGGAGATGTATTTGTTGAGATTTTAGTGCCATAAATGCACGGCATGCCTTGGCTAGTGCTGTATCCGTAGCACTAATAATGCATCTATTCTATCCGTGATGCTATAGGAACATTCTAATTACAGTTCTCCAACCAAGACTTTTATTTTGGAGTAGAAAAATCAATCTTAGCAGTTCAGTTATCCAGATGGACATTAACGTAAACGTCTTAAGTAGAAACATGAAGACCCGCGTGGTCTGGTTTAAAGACAATCAACTGGCTGATGTAGCTACAAACAGTTCATTATTGCTCAAAGTGGAAGGGTCCAAGACACATTCATAACACAGCTATAGCAAGAACAACTTTATTTCAAAAAACCTCAGCTTGAACTTTCAGCTCTAGATTTAACAAACTTGCTCAGTGAGGACCATTTCAAAATCTGAAGGGGTTGAGGACATAGCTCGGTGGTGGCACCATTATGTTTGGTCCCCATCATGGGAAACAAAAACCTGGAAGGGACAGGAATCCTCTTAACTAGGAAGTAGACTCAGAGTCAAAGTGAGTCTGACATCAGCATTACCATGGTTACAAAATTACAGCATCATCTGACCTCAGAAACACTGGACTCTACAGAAAGTGAGACTTTATAGAAAAAATAGAAAGAATCAGGCTACAGCCTTTTAATAGAGCTCAAGCAAGTCAATATTAAAAAAGCAACTTCTAGAAGGTCTGGACATTTATGGCCAGACAAGCTATCTTCATTTAAAAAGTACACCTATGAGTCTTTGCCATACTTCCTTCATTCAAAATAAGTGTAAAATACATGTATTTTTTGCAGTGCTGGGAATGTAACCATGCTAGGAAAGTACTCTACCACTAAGCTAAATCCCCAACTCCAACACTGGCCCCCTCTTCTCCAAAACAAGGTCTTCTTATGTTTCCCAGGCCAACACTGACCTAGACTCAAGTGATGTGAAGCCTCAGCCTTCTGAGTATCTGCAACTACACACAAGACACCATGCCAGCTCTACTTTTGGCCCCGTTACAGGCAATAGTGTAAATCATTATTTGAAGTTCTACAACTCTCAGCCTCCCCCAGCCTCTACATCAGGGAAAGTTCTATTACAACACAGCCACCTTCATCAGTTTACAACTTACCTATGGCGATTTTGAGCTACAAAAATAAAGACCATGGGGCCCTCCAAGCCTAAAAGATCTACTCTGGCCTTTTAAGAAAGTTTGCTACTGTTGATGTCTGATGGTATATTGAAAGGATCAGTTAATGCTTAATTTTTATGTTCTGACCAATTTTGCATGCTTGTATCTCGTAATCTGAGCAACTGAATTGAAGACAGCAACATGCAATGGTATAACCATGGTGAATTCCTACCATTTGTCTAGTGAAACTCTGTATTATCTCTAATGTTTTATCTAATAATTATTTTTTTACTCTCTTTAATGGTTTGAACAATCTTCCCTTCTTACATCTGGTATTCTGAGCAACGTAGTTGAAGGAAACAATATGTAATATGACCACCACTGTTAATTCCTATCATTTTGTCTTGAAACCCTGTATCACTTTTAATGTTCTTGCTTTGTTTCTGTGTGTGATGTTGGTATGCTGCTAGTGTTCTTTTTTTCTTTTTTTCTCATTTTCTACTCTCTTCAAAATAAAAAGAAAGTTTGCTGGTTCTTGGCCTAAACAACATATAATGGCCATGTTACTTTAACATATTTAATACCTGTTCACCACACTTCCACCAATTTTAAGTGCTCAGACTTGCTTCTCTTCTCTTCTCTCCAGCATTCACTGCAGGAGGGCCAAAGCCCTGGACCTGACTTTGTTCAGCTGCATCTTAAAGTTCCAGCCTGCCACTGCACCTCTCTGCAGGAACTTCCTGCTCTCTGCCCTAAGCAGATCTGTTCCTCCCCTTGCCTACAAGACACAGAACCAGTGAAGACTGGCACTAGCTGGGTATGGTGGCACATGCCTAGAATTCCAACTACCCAGAAAGCTGAGGCAGGAAGGTTATAAAATTGGAGGTCAGCCTGGAATTTAGCAAGACCTTGTCTCAAAATAAAAAGGGGAGCTGGGCATGGTGGCACACACCTGCAATCCCAGCACTTGGGAGATTGAGGGCAGAAGGATTGCCTCAAGTTTGAGGCCAGCCTGGGCTACAGAGCAAGATCCTGCCTCAAAAAAAAAAAAAACAAAGAAAGGTGCAGAGGTGTGGGGAAACTTTGCCAGAGATGCAGCTTAGTGGTAGAGAGTCTCTGGGTTTAATCGCCAGGGACTGCCAGAAAAAAGGTAAGTCTCAAATATTTTCTGGCTTAGTCACATCTACAATTTTCCAGAATTTCTGAGAAATGAGTAGAAGCCTGTGAGAACCACTTCACAAATCAGCCCTCAAGTGTTCTTTTCTGCTTCTCCTCAGCCCTGAGAAGCCAAGGAAACAGAAGGGCAGGTGTGGAGAGGCCGCTCAGCCCACTACGCTGGCAAGGAACAGTTCAACCATGCATTTTGGAAGATGAGTTCTCCCCTCGAAAGAAAGAAAACAGTAAGAATTCACTCACAGAGAATCTGCATAAGCAGTAACTATGACTAAGCAGGTTTCAAATGTTTTGTTTTGTTTTAGTTTGAAACAAGACCCCATTATATAGCCAGGCTGGCCTCAACCTTGTGATCATCCTGCCTCAGCCTCCCCAGTGCTGGGTTAAGTGTGTGCCACCATACCCAATGAAAAAAAAAAGGGTAAGGCAATGACTCTGCTAAACAGACCTCGGCTCCGCGATGAGGCATTAGTGCACTGCGCTTTCTGAACTGCATGCTTCACGTTTCAATAGAGGGGAGCCAACCACAAGAGCCACACGTACCAAATTCCAGTTTGTCTCGGTTATTGGCCACTGCATGGATCAGCCCGATGGTACCACAAGAGTTCCCGATGGTCTGCTTCATGAAATACACTTTGGGACTCACTTCTTGTCCTTTTAGTTCTTCAATCTGTTTTTTCCTGAAGTTCTCATGCTGTGAGTAGAAAAGGGAAATCTGACATCTTCAAATGCAAGCGCAGAGAGAGAACAGATGGCGGTACAGCGAGCTGCATCTCAGTGGAAACCCAAGCGGGATGTGGGACTGGTGGCTTTCAATCAAATACACTGGCCATCCCCCAGATAATGACCTGTCTGCCTCCCCATCCACAACAGTCCGCAGGGCTCTGAGAGACTCTCAGACTCCACCCTGATGCTGCAGTGCAGTCCCTGCCTTGGCTACGGCCCAAGGCTGTGTCTAGACACCACGGCAACCTTCCAACATGGGATGGAGGGCACCGTGAAGCTAGAAAAGAGACCCATTTGTTGTCTTCTCCTTGAACACCTGTGACTGTATTTCTAAGGCACCCTGATCAAGCTCTGACCAATTTAATGCCCACTGATCTCACCAGTGGGCAGATGTACATTTCACTATTCTTTAACGTTCTGTGCTGTCCAAGTAGACAGCTCCTCAAAAATGCAAACAAAACAAGCACGAACTGCTGAAAGGGACAAGCAAAAGAAACTATTTTCTCTGCCCCCTTTTTTAGGAAAGACAGCAACCCTAAGGTGTCAGGAGACAATTTTACAAAAACTTCTCACCTTACAAGAAGATGCGATAGCTTGTCCTTCCCAGCTATCCAGTTTAATCTGAGGACGTTATCAGCTATCAGGGGAGAGAATCACCCACTAGCCTCTTGCACAGTGATTCTGTGAGCCTGACAATTCACTAATGAGCTTAAAGGCATTTAAGGCTTTGGTGAAAAGCTGTGCTAATGCTACAGAAATGCCAACTTCCCATAACAAAATTCAGAACGTCCAAAGCATATTTTCCATCCTAGTAGCCTTGCATTGCTATACATGGAGACAAAGTCTGAGCTTGCTCTGTGGCACTAGCAGAGTAAGATCCCTTGTCCCAGGGATCAACTTAAGCAGGAAGTTCTCATTTCCTGTCTACTAGATCCTTGAATTTTTACTCATTTTATCACCTTTTGAGATAAAACTTCACAACAGGATAACATCTTCCTTTACGATTGTTTGAGCTCTTGGAGAAATTTCTGTAAATGTTTTGCCAGTGTTTAAAATGAATGATTTAGAACAGATTCATCTAGGACTTCATAATATGTCCTCAGCCAAAATTAGGTGCTTTCCAAAGCAGCACTGACTTGTTCATAAAAACCAATCTATCAGCCTTGGGTTTCCTTTAGGTTTGTTCCAGTGCTTTGCCCAGTAGGCATTCTCTCCCAGAACAGGTGCTCAATAAAGTGGACAGATTAAACTGCAGCCAAGGACAAAACATAAGCCATTCACACTAGAATGTTCTGTGAAAAGATCCGCTTGAGTCAGGAAAAGATCAGTGAGCCTTCAGAAGCACTCCTGGTACACCACTGCCTCCCAAAGGCCTTGCCTAAGTGCTGCTCAAAACCTCCAAGTCATTATGGCTCCTCTAATAAAAAAGCTCGGCAAGATGCTCAGGTGGAAGACAGGAGACCGATGTTGTCAGGGAAGCTAAGCTGACTCACAGTGATTTGCAACTTCAAATAAAGGGTCTGGAAGTAAAAACGTATCAGTGGGATTTCTAAATAGTTGTAAGTCTTTAACATACAATACTTAATCCGTCTAGTAGGAGGAAGGCCTGAAACTTCACAGTCAGCTTGCTTTAGGCTGAGGATGCTTCTACAACACCTAGACTTAGGGTGCTGCTCAGTTAACCTCACTGTGTTTGCAGTGGTACCCCAAATGCTAAGGCCCTGAGTTTTTCTAAAACCAGTTCCAACCATTCCCAAGTCATAGCAATGGAAGACAGACAGTGCCATGGTAATTACCAAGACTCCACACACAGCACGGCAACAAACACCTCAGCTAAGCCCAGGGTGGTGGCGCACACCTGTAATCCCAGCACTCGGGAGGCTGAGCCAGGAGGATCGTTGTGAGTTCAAGGCCAGCCTGGGCACAAAGTGAGCTCAAGGCCAGCCTGAACTGCATAGCCAGACCCTGTCTCAATAAAACAAAAAAAGAGAAAAAACCTAAATACCTCAGCTATATGCTTTCTATCTGATGCTCAGTCTTGAGCTACACATACCCTTCTCCAGTTGTAGAGTAAGAACACCTGCAGAAAATGAAAAGGTATCTCCAAGACTGAGCTAGTAGCATAGTAACAAGCTATTTCATTTAGGGACATGATCAGAGACAAGATAAAGGTGGTAGAGGCATCTTGCACAGATACCAAACAAAAGATTCAGTTTTAAAAGGCAGATTCAACACTGTGCATGTTGTGGGGGACGAAAGGGTAGGGAAAACCCTTTCAGTCCACTAGGGTCCCCAGCAGCAGACGTAAGTGCATTGGAGAACCTCTCCAGGCCTTGTGGCTTAGGCAGGCCCAGCCCCCTCAGATGTTTTATAGGTAGGTGAGCATTTGAGAACCAGACAATGCACTGACAGGTTCAGCTCTAAAGAAAAAACCACCAGCCACTCCCCAAAGCACAAAGCTTAGGAAAGCCTCAATTAAAGCGAACTTGTGAATAGGGTGGATTATTTCCCTGAATGACTGGATGACAGAATTGGGATGACTGGGTTCTTCAATTCTAAATTTAAGGCAGTTGCGAAGGATAGATGAAGGGAAGCCCGGTAGGTAGGTAACCATGCAAGGGTAGGCGGCTGCCTCCCTGGGAGGTGAGGCCCTCATTTCCCCGTAGGAGGAGGCAGGCGAGCCAGGTCGGCGGCCAGGCCGGGCGGGGAGGAGAGTCCTCAACGCCTCCCCGGAGTTTGGAAGCACGGCGCATGCTCTGAACGCTCTCCATCCGAAGCCCCACTCCCTACCTGGGCGGTGAGGGGAAAGAGCAGCAGCAGCGCGCACGCAGGCGCTGGCAGCGCGCCCAGAGAGTCGTCCTCCAGCCCCAGCACGTCGGCAAAGCGCCAGTGGCCGGCAACCCCCAGCCGGGACAGCACCTGCGGAGGAGACCAGGGGCCAGACACGGGACAGGCGGTCACCCGCACCTGCTGAGGGGCGGAGCCGCACGCGCCCTCCACGCCCCACCCGAGCCGGCACGCGGCCCGCCCCACCCCCGCGGCCGCACGATGACACAGCACAAAGCGCGGCCCACACGTGGCGCCCGCGAAGCCGGTTCCGAGTCCGCGCGGCGCGCCACGCCCTCAGAGCTCATCACCCCGGTCGTCCGCTGACCAGGTGCCCGGAGTTAGGCCCCGCAGGCAGGGGCAGGGACAGACAGCGCCCGCGCTCCTCCTGCCACCTCGGGAGCGCGCAGGGCGCGGCTCGGGGGGCGCACCCGAGGCTCCCGGGGGAGGGCGGCAGCGCAGGCCACACTCACTTTGTTCAGCATCTGAAAGACAAATGCAAAAGAATAAACAAAAAACAGTCAGCAACACGGCGACCTCAGCCCCGCGCTCCCCGGGCAACCGTGCACCTGGCGTTCACCTCGGGGTTGATCTCCATCGGCTTGAGCTGCATCTTGGCGGACCGCTGATGAAAACCCAGCCCAGGGAAGAAAAACGGCGAGGGGAGCCGCCCAGGCGGCCGCTTTAAAGCGCCGGCCTGATGCACTGAGGAGGCCTGCGCAGGGGCGCAGGAGCCGCATCAAGCGAAGGAGAACCGGCCAGTCGCAGGCAAATAAGCAAGGACACCCCCATGCGCAGCGCAGAGTGGTACAGTCGAGCCCCCGAACCTTGCAGTCTCACTCTTCGGTGAGATAATCCCGTGGTTGTGAAAATGGATTTTGTTGGTGGGTGTTTCTTGGGTGCATGGAGCAGTCTCTTTGACGGAGTCTTTATTTTTAGCAAAATTTCTGGAAACCCATGGTCTCTACCATCTCAATCATTCAAAACCTCGGTCGGGGTCTCTGAAGCATTAAGAAAAAACACGAATTCAACAGGTATACATTTAATGTTAAATGTGTCTCCCAGATCTCGCAGCAGTTTGCACTTAACCTTAAACACTGCATCCTCCATGTTACATCAAGCCGGTATCGAGCTTCGGTTGTAACTGATGCCTAGAATAAAGCGTAACAGATGTATAACAGATATTGCGTTAATAATGCTGATGTAATGTGACCCCCAGGGAAGAATTCGTGGGCCTTGTGGAAGTGGCAGATACCTGGGGGTTGTGACTGCGATACAAGACCGCAAAGGCAGGCAGATTTGGGAAGCAGATTCAGGGGGAAGATCGGTATGCTGTTAAGAGGAGAAGCCGTGAAAGGAAAAATCAGCAAAGAGCAGGAAGCTTTGAATAAAATACGGGGTTCACACTGCTCCCGGTGGAGAAAGGCGATGGCAATTTTAAAAAGCCCTGTTACATACTCTGATGACTCCAGCATATTCAAAAGATGGAGAGAAAAAGCGTATGCTGAAGAATGAATACAGCGGGACCGAATCTGTAAGAATTGTGCCGAGCAAGCTGGGCCTCAGAATGAAGTGGGGCTCGCAGAAATTCTAAGGAAGCCAAGCGGTTGGGTAGTTTATCAGTATACTCAGAACAAAATAATGATGGTGAGCAGTCCTGCTGCATAGGAAGGCCGGGTTAATGGATGACAGAGAGAAGGGGGAGGGTCTGCATTTCTTAAAGTCATCAGCTCTTCAGTGAATCTTACGTGTGTCATCTCATTTAATGTATACAGGATCCAGTGAAGACGCTCTATTAATGTAGTGATATAAATCAGAATCTGATCAGGGCTTCGAGAAGGTCACAATTGAAAAACAGCTAGGGGGTAAACGTTGGTGAATTGGGCTTTCAGAGCTGGTTCTCCACTCAAGAATCCAAAACATTCCATATCTGGATCACCCCTCAAGAAAAAATTACCTTCACACACAAAATGAGAAGGAAGAAAGCATTAATAAGAACTTAATTGGTGAATTTTATGGGTGAGAATTCTGCTCCAATAATGCTTCAAAGAAGATACAAGACAGGCAAGTAGATACACAAGTGCGCCTGGTTATCTTGAATGGACCCTACCGCGTCATCAGAGACAAAATACATTCCCAGTTTACTTCACTTATTCATTCATTCAACAAATATTCATGAAACATGTGTTCTACTGGGCCCTGAGTTTGTAATTGGGGACGTACAGGGGAACACAGTAAATGAACATGGAAATATTCTTCATGCAGTTTTTATTAGTAATAAGAATCATGTGAAAGGGAGCAGAGATTAGGAGTGCCTAACTTAGTGGAGGGATCAGGAAGGCTGTCTCAAGGGCCTAAGGGATGTGATGTTTAATGTACAATTATTGCCAAAATAACTAGCAAGAGCAGTCATGAATTCACTACCAGAAATCTTTATTGAAGATAAATGTATATCATATATATTCATTTGTTCCATATCTACAATATATTCACGAAGAGGACTATATACAAATGTATATATCCATTCACTACATAAAATATATACATGCAAACATGTATATTTAGCCTGTTATGTGCCAGGAAGCATCAGACCAGTGTATAAAAGAACTCCCTGCTTATAAGGAGATGCCAGGACACAAATAAACCTTATTCTTCTCTTTGAAACAAGTGGATGGTGAGTGGAAACCCGATGTTGAAATTGCAGACCAGGAGATTAGCCAAATTCTAGGAATCATAATTTGTGGCTCTTAACAAACAGGATAGATGCCCTCGGAACAAGTTATGCCAGCTGGCTCTCACCGACCTTTCTTCTTGGGGTTACCAGCTGTGGACGAGCAGAACCTTGTGCTCGTAGTCCTCATGTCTTCAGGACTGGTGCAGGTGGGTGTCACAATCAAAGTAGTTTTACAGCTTATTTAATTAATTACCCCTTCTAAAAGTCCAGTTCTGCTGAATGGAGTTACCACAACCTTTAGCTACCCAGCAATGGTTTTAACCCAGTCCTGTGCTACTTTATTAGATCCAAGAGGCAGACAGGGTGCAGGCCATTGAGAATAAATTACCTAAATGTCAGAACTATGAAATACAGAAAAATAAGTTAAAATAATTACATTTAATAGGGTGTTTTGGAGATGGTCAAATGACTGTCAATATATTCAAATTCTTTAAGTGTGTTAATGTATCTCAACAAAGCTGTTAAAAATTTAATAGGGATATATGTAAAGTTCTAATATCAGTTACTGGTAACTTTTATTTAACTCTTCTTTTTAATTTTTGTTTTTTGGGTATTGGGAGTCAAACTCACAACCTTGCACTTGCTTGGCAGGTGCTGTGCCACTGAGCTACATCGCTGGCACCTGTAACTCTTCTTTTGCTTGTATAGTTACAATTTTAAAAAGTATGTAGGATAAAAAAAATCCAGTAAAAACAAATCACAATATATCATTAGAACTGTTTAAATTTTAATACAGTACAAAAAGATCAGAAAGATAAACACTTTTAAAAAATCAATTAAACATGCATTAATATGGTATAAGACTTGGCTTTGTGACCAGTATGTAAGAAAAGGATTCAAATGTTTTAGAAATGTCAGAATTTGACTATAAAGCTAATACAATCTTCACCTCTACCAAAAATGAGATAATTTAATTTTCATCATAGTGGGTTCCTGGAGTGGTGCCTTGAGAAAGCTTGTGAGTCCCCTGAAAAAAACAAAATCTAAGACTGATTAATCATGTCTGCCATGAGCATGGAGAAGAATAACAAAAGTCAGAAGGTAGGTGTGGTGACCCACTTCTGTATTTGCAGCTACTTGGGAGGCTGGGGCTAAAGGATCGTAGGTTTGAGGCCAGCCTGGGCAACTTAGTGAGACCCTGTGTTCAACTAACAGAGGCAGGGATTTAGCTTGGTGTGAAGCTTTGGGTACAGTCTCCAATACTAAAAAATGTTTTAAAAGAAAGAAAAAAAGAAAAGGCAAAGAAAAATGAAGGTCAGAAAAGTGGTAGGAGTCATGATAATTAAAATGTGACTGCAGGCAGTCTGCACTCTGTACAACTGACATGGCCAAAACTCATGCCGGAGGGTGTACAGTTCAGTGCTTTGTGATGGAGTGCAGTCATCACCAAGGTCCAGCTCTAGGATGTTTCTACTCTCCCGTAAAGTTACCTCTTGCTCTGTGGCAGTTTATCTCCTCTCCCAACTCAGCCAGCTACTGATATTTCCTAGCTCTATGGATTTGCCTGTTCTGAACAGTTTTCAACATGGAATCACGCAATATGTAGTCTTTCGCAAAAAGAAGATGTTTCTGAAGTGCATTTGTGTTGTAGCCTGTCCAAACTCAGTTCCTTTTAATGCTGGCTACTCACTGATGGATGTATGCACTGCTTCTAGTGTTTGGCCCTATGAATAGCACTGTTCTGGATGTTTCTGTATATACCTTTACGTGGACAGTTTTTATCTCTCTTCAGTCTCTAGAAGTGGAAATGCTGAGTAAATGAGGAGTCTGTGTTTAACCTCTTAAGACTCCATAGGCTGTTTTCCCAAGTGGCTGCGCTATTTTACACTCCAGTTAGAAATGGACAGAAACCAGTTTCTCCACATCTCTGCCACCCCTACTCTCGTCAGCCTGTGCAGCGGGTCTGTAACGGTATCGCATTGTAATCGCATTTGTACTTTCTTGCTTATTTATGATGTCGGGCATCTTTTTCTGATGATTATTAGTCACTCAAATATTCTTTAATGAAGTATCTATTCAAATTTATGCCTACTCTTAGTGAGTTTTAAATACCTTTTTTTCTTTTTTTGTCCTTCTGAGACAGAGTTTCACTATGCAGTTCAGGCTGGCCTTAAACTCACGTTGTAGCCCAGGCTAGCATGGAACTCACGATTGTCCTGCCTCAGCCTCCTGAGTACTGGGATTACACATGTGCACCACAACACCCAGCTTTCGATTCTTTGACTATCAAAAATAAATAAAAATAAACACAAACATGGGAGCACAGATGTGTCCTTGACATACTGATCCCATTTCCTTTGCACGTATGTCAGTAATGAAGTCACTGGCTCCTACGGTAGTTTTTAATTTCCTGAGGAATCAACACGTTGTTTTCCACAATGACTGTACTAATTTACCTTCTCACCAATAGTAGGTAAGGGTTCCTTTTCCTCCACATTGCCACAACCTCACCAGTACTGGTTTTGTCTCCTTTTTTTGAGGAAAGGTCTCAACTGGCCTTGAACTCCCTACGTAGCTCAGGCTGGTCTCGAATTCATGGCAATTCTCCTGCTTCAACTTTCCCTAGTGCTGGGATTATAAGCATGTACCACCACGCCCACCTGGTGACCTTTTGAGAACAGCCACTCTAACTGGAGTGAAGTGATATCTTACTGTGGTTCTGATTTGCATTTTCCTGATGGATAGTGATGTTGAGCACTTTTCAAATACCTGTTTGTCATTTGTACGTCTTCTTTTGAGAAATTTCTTTTTAGGTCTATTTCCCATTTTTAAATCAGATTGTTGTTTGCTATGAAATTGCGTTTCTTATATAGTCTAAACATTAAGCCCTTGTCAGATGTGTTACAAGTGTTTGGCCCCATTCTGTAGGTTGTCTCTTTACACTGTTAGTCATTTCCTTTGCCATGCGTCAGCTTTCTAGTGTAGTGTAATGCCATTCGTTCATCTTTGGTCTTGTTGCCTGTGCTTTTTGAGGTCTTATTCAAATGATCCTTGCCCATTCCAATATCCTGAGGCATTTCTTCTGATTTTCTTTTAGTAGTTTCATAGTTTCAGTCTTAACATCTAAGTCTTTCGTTCATTTGGAGTTGATGCTTGAGTGCAGGGAGTGAAAGTGGTCTAGTTTCATTATTCTTCATGTGAATGTCCTGTTTCCCTAGTACCGTCTGTTGAAGAGACTGTCCTTCCCCCAGCATGTGCTCTTAGTACCTGTGTTAGTGAGCTTTTTGTGACTGTAACAAATACCTGAGATAAATCAACCTGAAGAAAGAAAAGATTTATTTTGGCTCATAGTTGAGGTTTCAGTCTGTGCCCAGTCAGCCTCATAACACATTCCTGAGATAAATCAACTTATCTAGCCCACAGTGGAGATTCAGTCCATGAATGTCTGGTCCTGTTGCTTTGGGCCTATGGCAGCACAGCACATCATGGCAGGACCTTGAGACACAGGAGGCCTGTTCATCTCACAGCAGGGCATGAAAGAGAAGAGAAAGGTCAAGGGTCAATATTCCCTTGAAAGGAATGCCCACAATTACCATAAAACCTCCCACTGAATTCCACCTCTTAAAGGCTTTACCATCTCCAGATAGTACTACAGGCTGGGAATTAAACCTCTAACACACAGGTCTTGGGGGATCACTTATCCAAACCATGGCAGTACCATTGTCAAAGATCAAAGAGAACTCCTAGGTTCTCTACTCTGCTGCATTGTCTGTGTATCTGGGTTTTAAAATAATACCATGCTGTTTTGATTATAATACCTTTGTGGTATATTTTAAAGTCAGATGTGTACTGCCTCCTACTTTGCTCCTTTTACTCAGGATTGCTTTGACTATTTATGGCTAGTTATGGTTTCCTACTAAGTTCAGGACTTTTTTCTGGCTCTGTAAAGAATATCTGGTACTTTGATAGGGATTGCATTAAGTCTGAAGATTTCTTTGCATAGTTGGAACATTTTAACAATGCTGACATTTTTAATCCATGAACATGGGACAGCTTTTCATTTCTGTGTATCACTAGTTTCTCTCATTAGTGTTATAAAATGCAGTTGAGTATTTTCCATTGTAGAGATCTTCCACCTCTTTATGGCAGGAATATTTTATAGTTATTATAAATGATATTTCTTAATCTCTTTTTCATTGTTGGTATAAAGCAATGTTAATGATTTTTGGATGTTGACTTTGTATCTACAACTTTGCTGAATTCATACTAAGAGTCTTCAGGTGATTTTTTTGGGTTTTCTATATATAAGATAACATTATCTAAAAATAGTGATGGTTTTTCCTTTCCAAGTTAAGATTTTTTTCCTGTTGCCTAGTCGCTTTGGCTAAGACTTCCAGCATTATGTTCCATAGAAGTAATAAAAGTAGGCACCCTTGTCTTGGCCAAGTTAGAAAGCTTTTGTTTTTCTACAATTTAGTATAATATTAACTATGGGCTCGTTGTATATAGCATTTAATATGTCTAAAATGTTCCTTCTGTACCTAATGTGTTGTTTTTCTAATGAAAATGCGTGTGTGTGTGTGTGTGTGTGTGTGTGTGTGTGTGTTTGTGTTACTTAGGGTTGAACTCAAAGCCTTGTACATAATAGGAAAGCTTTCCACCATCAAGCTATACCTCCAGCCCCAAATGTTGAATTTTATCAAATGCTTTTTCTGTGTCTACTGAGATGATTGTATAGATTTTGTCCTTCATTCTGTTGACGTGATGCATCATATTTATTGATTTGGATATGTTGAATCATTCCCACAATCTTTCTTCATTGTGGTGAATAATCTTTTAAATATGCGGTTGGCTTTCCCTTGCTCTATTCTGTGAAGGATTTTTGTATCTGTGTTCATCCTTGTTGTGTCTTTGTCTAGTTTTGGTATGAAGGTGGCACTGGCCTCATAGAACAAATGTTTGAAACTTCTCTCCTCTTCAATATTCTGGAATAAATTGAGAAGAATTGGCATGAGTTCTTCTTTAAATATTTGGTAGAACTCAGCAGTGAAGCTGCTACATTTTGGATATGGTTTAAGTGTCTCCGAAGGGTCCCTGGTGCTTGAAAGCTTGGTCTTCAAGGTGGTAGTATTAGGCCGTGGTAGGACCTGTGGAAGATAGACTAGTGGTGGTCCTTGGGTCCCTGGGCATGTGATATATTTCTCATGTGAACTCTTGACAGTGTTCATGTGACCTCTTTGACAGTTTTTGAGAGAGGGGTAGAAAAATGAACAACTCAGCCCCTCCCATCCTCTCTGTTCCTGGTTCAAAATGTAATCAGTCACTTGCTAGCTCCCATTCATGCCCCTGCCATTACTATCTGTGTCACAAGCTGGTGCAGTCCAGGACCCCTCACCACAGAGCCTCACCTGCCATTTCAGACTTGGGATCTCCAAAATGTGGGTTAAATCAACCTCTTTTTCTTCATAAGTAGCCTACATCAGGCATTTCATCATAGTGACCCAATACTGACAAACACCGAAACCATCTAGTGCTAGGCTTTTCCTTGATAGGAGACTTGTAATTACTTGTTCAGTTCTGTTATTCCTTATTGACATTCAGATTTTCTATTTTTTCATGGTTCAGTGTTGAAAAGGTGCATGTGTCAAGCATCTGTTCTAGGTGATCAAGTTTATTGTCATATAGTTGTTTGTAATTTCTAATAATCTGCTGTATTTCTGCAGTATCAGTTCTAATGTTTTCTTGTTCATCTCTGATTATATTTCAATCTTCTCTCTTTCTTTCTTAGTCTAGGTAAGAGTTTGTCAACTTTGTTTACCTTTTCAAAAAATCAGCTCTTCCTCATGTTGATTGGGGAAATCACTTTCATTTGTTTCTGTCCTGATCTTTATTATTTCTTTCCAGTTTAAGGTTTGGTTCGTTCCTATTTTCTAATTTCTCAAGGTTGAATGATAGCATGTATTTGACATCTTTCTGCTTTTTTGATGCAGGTATTGGTTGCCCTTAACTTCCCTCTTAATACTGCTTTTGCTCTGTCACATAGGCTGTGGTATGCTGTGTTTCCAACATAATTTGTTTCAAGAAACTCTGTAATTTCCTTTTTCATTTCTTCATTCATCTACTGGTCTGCAGGAGTATGTTGCCTGATTCTCAGGTACTTATATAATTCTGAAAGTTTTTCTTGTTAATTGATATCTGGTTTATTGCGTTGGGGTTAGAAAAGATTCTCAATATGTTTCCAGTTTTTAACAATTTGTCCAGACTTGTTTTGTGGTCTAGCATCTGATCTATCCTGGAGAATGCCATGTGCTCATGAGAAACAAATGTGCGTTCTGCAGCTGCTGGACAGAATGTTCTATAGATGTCTGTAGGCTCACTTGGTCTAGGTTAGTTCTGGTGTTTCTCTGTTGATTTTATGCCTGGATGGTCTGCCCACCTCACGGAGGTGAGATGCTGAAGTACCCTACTCTTATTATAGTGGAGTCCATCTCTCTCTATGGCTAGTAACATTTACTGCATATGTCCGTGTGCCCTGATACTGAGTATGTATATACTTATTACCATTTCTTCTTGCTAGTTCATCTTTTTATAATTTTTTTTTGGTACCAGAAATCAAATTCAGGACCTTATACTTGCCAGGTAGGTGCTGCACCAATGAGCTAAATCCTTGGCTCTTTATAATTTTATAGTGATACTCTGTCTGTTTTCATTACTTTTGATTTAAAATCTACTTTATATAAAAGTATGCCTAGTCCTGCTATATTTATTTATTTATTTATTTATTTTTGTTTTGTTTTTTGAGACAGGGTCTTACTATATAGTTCAGGCTGTCCCTGAACTCACTATGTAGCCCAGGCTGGCCTCGAACTTGTGGCAGTCCTCCTGCTTCAGCCTCCTGAGTTCTGGGATTACAGACATGCACCACCACACCGGGAAACTGCTATCTTTTAGATTCCATCTGCTCAGAGTATCTTTTTCTAACCCTTTACTTTCAATTTATGCATATTATAGAGGCAGCACATGGTCAGTTTTTTTATCTACTCAGTTACAGGTGTTTTTTGAAATTGTAGACTTAATTCATTTACACTTAAGATAATTATTGATAGATAATATCTTACTACTATCATTTCATTACTTGTTTGTTGGCTTTTTCGTGGTCCTTTGTTTTCCCCTCTCTTACAGTCTTCCTTTATGGTTAAGTGATTTTCTCTCTTTGTACATTTCTGTTTTGTTTTGTTTTTTGGTTGTTTTGTCTTTTTTGAGACAGGGTCCTGCTCTGCAGTTCAGGCTGGCCTCGAGCTCACTTTGTATCCCAAGCTGGTCTCGAACTCGCACCAATCCTGCTGCCTCAGCCTCCCAAGTGCTGGGATTACAGGTGTGCGCCACCACACCCTGCTCTTTGCACATTTCAATTTCTTATTCTTTACTTTCGATGAGTCTATTGTAGGTTTTGTGGTTGCCGTGAGGCTTGCACAAATCATCTTTTATTATAACAAGCTTTTGAAATAACAAATTAAGATCGATTGTAAAGATAAGAAGTAATGCCAGGCATGCTAGTGAATGCCTGTAATCCAAGCACTTGGGAAGCTGAGGCAAGAGGATTGTTGTAAGTTCAAGACCAGCCTGGGATACAAAGTGAGCTCAAGGCCAGCCTGAACTGAATAGCAGGACCCTGTCTCAAAAAAAAAGGCAAAAAAAAAAAAAAAAAGAAGTAACAAAAGAAAGATTTAACAATACTAATTTTAAAATCTCTAAGCTGGGTATGGTGGCAAATTTCTGTAATCTCATCATTCAGGGTCATTATAAAATTATAAAGAGATTAACTAGCAGGAGAAAATAATAACAAACACATCCATGCTCAGTACCAGGGCGCACAAACGTATGCAGCAAGTGTTAACAGTCACAGGGAGAGATGGAGTCCAGTACAATAGCAGGAGGGTACTTTAACACCTCCCTTTCACCAGGCGGCAGATCCTCCAGGCGTAAAACCCACAAAGAAACAGCACAATGAAACTATACTCAGACCACATGAGCCTGTAGCTCAAGCAGGAGGACGGCAAATTAAAGCTCAACCCGGGCATTTTAGTAACTAGGCAACACGCTTTCTCAAAATTAAACATTAACAAACGGGCTGCGGATATACCTCAGTGCAGTGCCCGCTACCGCAAGACAGATTAAACCAAACAGAATGGGAACAAAGGCTCTACGCTTGTACTCCGTTGCTCCCACATTGTGAATGTTTGCTGTCACATTTTACATCATTCTATATTGCATATTCTTAACACACTAATGTAATTATTGCTGATATTTTTAGTCAACGTTAAATATATAACTGGTTTATACATCATGTCTACAATATTGTCTACCATCTACCCGTGACTTTTATATATCCGATGTTTTCTTAATATCTATTAGGGTCTCTCTTGGCTTAAGCACTTTTCGTATAAGAAGCGTCTGTACAGTGGTAATAATTCCCTCAGCATCTTTACCTCTCCTCATTTTTACAGAATAGCTTTGCTGGCTGCCGTATTCTTGGTGAGCAGTTTGTTTCCTTCAGCACTGTGAATATCCCATGCATTCTCTCTTGGCTAACAGGTCTGCTGTCCAGTGACTGGAAAATGCGTATGTGTTGTTTGTTTCTTTTCTTCTGCTACTTTCAGAATCTTCTCTTTGTCTTAAATCCTTGCGAGCTTGCTTATAACATGTCTTGGGTAGAGTTGGTTAAACTGACTCCCACCAGTTACCTTTGACCTTACCATATCTATAAACTTGTGTCCTTCTCTTGGTTTGGGATTTTTTTTTATATTATCTCTTTTAATAAACTTCCTACCCTTTTGGCATTAGCACTTTTGAACTCCAGTGACCTTTATATTTGCTCTTTTGAGATTGTCCTGAACTTTATGTAAGCTTCCTTTATTCTACTGTACTCTGTTTTTTCCCCCCACCTGTGTTTTCTCAAATAGGCTGTTTTTGAGCCCAGTGATCTTTCTTCTTGTTTATATAGTCTGCTATTGATGCTTTATAATGTGGCTTTCTTTGCATTTACTGTACTTCTCAGTCTTTTTCTCTTTTTTTGTACCAGGAATTAAACTCACAACCTCCTGCTTGCCAGGCAGGCACTGAGCCGCTGAGCTACATCCCCAGTGTTATTGTTGATACATTGTGTCAACTTGGGGAGTCTAGAGGTGGCTGAGTGACTCAGCAGGAAGCCAGGGTGCTTACTTTGTATGCATCTTGAGCCTGTGGAAGAGGAGGACATGGAGATTGTGTGAGAGGTTCACGACCCCTGGGTGGGGGTAGCCTGTTTACAATGTGGGGGAGAAAAGGAGGCTGCTTGCAGCCATTCATCCCTTTTGCTGGTTGTTTTTGCTGTGGTCTGCTGCCCTGAACAGTTTGCCCTCTGCCATGTGCCACTCTGCCTCTAAGCAGCCAAGTATGGACTGAAACCTCCACAAACTGTAAGCTAAATAAACCTTTCCTTCCTTCATTTTGGGCGTTGGGTATTTTGTCTCAGCAACGAGAAAACAGTAACCAAGACACCCAGCCTCAGTATTTTTTTGAAGTTACTTCATTCTGGTAAGTGCCTCTGATAAAGTACTGAATTATTTCTCTGTCCTTTCTTGAATTTCATTAATTCCTTATAACAGTTATTTTAAACTCAGATTTCATGTATGTCAGTTTTTTCACAGTCAGTTTCTGGCATGCTCTTTTGTCCATTGGATGAGGTCAGGAGTCCCTTAAAGTTCTTGATGCTTGTTGGCATAGGATGACCTCTGCACATTGAAGGGTTCGATATTTATTTCACTCTTTGTAATCTATTGGCTTTGTTTGCTCCTGACCTAAGAATTTTAAACAGGCTTATGATCTCTGATCCTGTGGTCACTACGTCTATTTGAACACTAGATGGCTCCTCTAGTCTAGATTCGCCATGAGTCTGCTGTTGGTGTGTTGTCACTATTTTAGCCCTAAAGAGTGTCCCAAGCCCAACTTTGTCTCAAATTTGCAGTTGTTATGTTGTTCAGAATGGGCTATGGAAGTCTCTGAAAAGATTATTCCATTTCCCAAGTGTCCACCTAGGGACAGTACAGGCCTGGATGCCTCATCCATGGTCACTGGTTTGTCATCAGGCGCACAAGACTCTCCCTAGCACTATGCTCAGCATGGAAGGTCAGGACCAAGACTCCAAAACAACAACCTCTACCTACTTTTCTCTTCCTTCCCCATGTGGACAATGCCACTCCATTTTGTGTTATCTGAATCTGGGGGAGTTATAGGATGGGCAGTCCCATGGCCACCGATGCTGTAATAGTGGGTTATACCCAGAACCCATAGCATACCAAGAGCAGCCACACAAAGGCAGGTCCAAAGCCCATGTTACTATATCCTGCCTGCTATTTTGGTGTTACTTGTGACCAGATTCTACCACATCCAGATGGAGGTAATGCTGGCCAGAAAACAAAGTACATCTCACCAAGGCCTCAGGTCCCCAGCTGACCTTGAAGTGGGTATAGAGGTGCTGTCTGTAGGCACTGGCTTGTAGGCACTGGGAGCTTCCTCACATTGTACATACATGTCATCCACATGTACATACTTACTTACCAGCCAAACCCTGAATTCCACCACAGTCCTGTTCATCTCCCTGTCACATTCTCTTAATGTCCCTCTGCACTGTGCTACCCAAGGTTCATGGAGGGGTAGTGGATGCAGTGTCTTGGTCACCAGGATAACAGGCTGGAGTTCTGTCCACGCACACTGTCCTGGGAGCGTGAGCTGTGTGGCTCTGTCCAGTACTGAGTTGAACTGTGGCAGGCATGCACTGTGTTCCAGGCCCACATGTACATACCCACTGCCTCCCTCTCAAAAGTCTTTTACTATTATTATGCTAAAAGTAGGCACTGTGATCCCTTCCCTGCTTTCCTTAGATCTTGTGAAGGTAGTTTCATTAGACTGATGTTTCTGTAGGGAGACAGAGAGTCTCTTTCCCTGCCCTTTTGCTCTGCCTTTCTACTTAGATTTTAACAATTCTTCCAGTAATATTTTATAGTTTTCACAGCCTTTATTTTTAAATTTATTTTTTAAGTATTTTATGGGTTTTGATGTCTTGAACTCCTGTCTTCCTTTAATCTTCAGGCTGTTCATAGTACAAAGAAATGTTTTTGTATTCTTGCAACTTAGCTAAAAAACATTTTTAGCTCTAGTTTCTAGATCAAAAGCAACACCTCCAACATGCTAAGTATATATTCTTCTAGCCCTGGGCAATGTCTGCAGTCATTTTTGTTTTAATCCTTACTTTCCTTTGTTGCTTAACTGTACAAAGATCACTGCGTCTCATAGTGAAGGATCAGTCAATGTTGATCTGACATCAGGCTCAAATGCCTAGAGCCCAGACAAGGTGCCCAGACATTCAAGGAGGAAGACTTGTCCAAGTCCACAGTGCCAATCCATTTCTAGGAGCTTCCTTTTAAATTTTTAGGTGGTCCTTGGGTCACTGCTCGCCTAATGGAGCCTGCAGGCTCAGTCTTTTCCAGGGCAAAGGCTTTTCCTGTTCACTGAGCACAGGTTTCCTGTCTCCACTGCACATCAAGTCCAACATGTCTTGTGCTGCTTTTCAAGCCAGTTCCATCCTTGTCAAATTACTGTGCTGACCAAGCTGCTGTAGGGGTTGGGCAGTACCCAAGAGTATGAATGCAAAAGAGTGTCAGAGATGCTATCATTCTTGACAGAGGCCAGCAGTGTGTGTGTGCATGTGTGTATATGCGTGCACATTCTTTATTTTGCCTTCAGTTGAATTTTAGAGCCCTAAAATTGCTATTGGCCACTTCGGTCCATACGCTCAGGTTCATCTGCACACCACTGACCATGTCAAAGGGTGCCGTTTGTTCTGATAAAAAGGACTTACTCAAAGCTGTCACTGAAGAGATGGAGGGGGCTCAACACCCAAATCACCATCTCGCTGGGTGAGGGTATGTCAGGGTCTTTTATAGCAGGAAATAGTGCGGGAAGGAAATACAATGAGACAGCAGACACATTCAGGCTTGTTCCGTCTCTGCCTGGACCCAAACCTCTCTCTTCCCTCTAGTACAGGTAGCACAGCGGAGCTGGGAAACTACTCCTCTCCACATGCTCGAGTTTGCAAAATCTCTCAGGGCCAATCCTCCTCCTTCCACTATTCTAAGAAAGGTAGAATATAAACTAATAAAGACCCAGGAAACCTCTGAAGCTCTAGGCCAGAGCACATACGTGTTACATCTCCTGGCCTAGCATTCAGTGACTTTCTCTACTCAAACCTTATTAAAAGTTCCTAACCATGGACTGCACCTCATACATGTGATTTAATCAAAGTGAATTCTGAGGTATGCTTGCTCTTGAAACTCCCTGAGATGACTCAGCCCCCTGTCAAGCATTCCCACCAGTCTAACCTCAGGGACCCAGTGGGAGACACCTGGGCTGGGGTACACATCCTTTCCATTTAAAAAGCCTGACTTATCTCTTGTGTGCTTTTCATTTCGCTGTCATCCTGGCACCACTTTTCTGTTTGTGCCATGTATTTGTCAGTGTGGACCTTCTTTAAGCACATCTTCCTGTAACCTTCAATAAATGTAGCTGCTTTTTATTTGCCATTAGATGTACGTTGGCAATTCTTTGCACATTGTACACAAGAATCCCTCTATCTGGGCCCATCTACTGGACCCATTCCACAGTATCACTTCCCTGACATCCTGGTATCAGCATCTACATATTTTATTCATTCATCTAGACTGAGGTGAGATGACAGTAGTTTATGCCCTTGACCTGGAGAAGCCATTTGTCTCTAAAGGAAAAAAATCTAACTTTTAAAGTTGCATTTTGCTGTGCTAGTTAAAAATGAAATTTTTATGCCAGGTATGATGGCACAAACCTGTAATCCCGAGGCTGAGGCAGGAGGATCACCGTGAGTGATCCTGGGCTACACAGTGAATTCAAGGGCAGCCTGAACCATATTAGACTTTGTCTAAAAAAAATTTTTGGCAACTTTGTTGTGTTTTATAATTGTTTATTGGAGAAATAATTTGTTGATTTCCTTCCTGTGTTATACTTAGAAGGAAATCCCTGAACACTTCCTAAATTCTAGGCACTAGGAATTCCAATAACAGCCCTATGAGAATGGTGATGTCGTGGTCAGCATTTTCCAGCTGAGAAAACAGGCTTAGCAAGGTGAAGCACTGTGCTGAAAGTCGTTCGTTCGGTGACACAGACACAAGGCTAACTGCAGAGCTGGTTTACCTAAACCAGTATTCCTGTCCTCTTTGCTCCTCTTTCCCTGCCTGGTACTGAGTGATTAACTCCTTCTGTAGCGCTTGGTCTTCATCCTAGACCGTGTAGATTAATTTTCTCCCGTTTTTATCACCCAAGACAAAATATATGTATATGTACTTTTTTTCTGAAATGAAAATATCAGTTCTAATTCTTTGTCACTCAAATTGCAGTTTATAACATTTAATGACACATTTGAAATACAACACTCACGTATACATCTGACTGGACCAGTCTCCATATTCCAGGGGTGGCCAGAGCAAGAATTAGGGGCAGTTGCCCTAAATGTCAGATAACTTGAGGATGCAGACTCTTGAGAGCAGTAAGGTTTAGTCTGTCAAGTCTGAGTTCTTTGTATGGCTTGCTTTTCTATGGAACTACCGATGGGCTTGCCATTAAGCATGTCTACCCTCCCTCCTCCATAGCTAATGCACTGAAAATAACAGGATTCTCTCTAGTCAGTAGTAACTGAGAGAAACCATGAAGCTCAAGGCTGATCACATGCAATATCAAAAAATAAAAAGGGCTTTTGGTTGATTCCTGCTCAAATAGATCTCAAACACAAGGAGAAATTTGATATAGAATGTAAAGCAAAGGAAACAAAAGACCTATCTCTAGTTAAACCTGGCAAATGAAGCACCTAGGCAAAGAAAAGCAAGCGTTAGGGAAACATCAAGATCCTGGTGTTTGGGTTTTTGTTTTTGTTTTTTGAGTATTGGGTATTGAATCCAAGACTTTCATCTTTGAACTACAGTCCCTAGGGCCTTTTTCAATTTTTAATTTTGAGATAAGATCTCACTAAGTTGCTAAGTTGCCCAGGTTGGGCTCAAACTTGCATTCCTCCTGCCTCAGCCTCCCAAAGTGCCGGTGATAATAGGAGAATGAAACTCCCAACCTGCTAAATGTCTGAAATGCTGAATTCGTGTTCTCTAAAATCAAAGAATGAATTGTAGGAACAGCAGAGTAGGAAGAATTATTTGAGAGAAAGAAAATTTCTGCCTAAGAGGGACAGAAGTGGGCCCAGAAGTGTGTTGCCCACCAACCCTGCTTCTCAAGGGTGTTAAAGCAAAGCCACAAGGTGAGGCAAGCCTAAGGGGGGATAGAACTATAATCAATCCATAAGATTACGAGTCACTTAGGCAATATCCCATGGCAAATCATAGGATGAGTGTGAGGTGGGACAAAACTATGATCAGCCGCTAAGTACTGAACAAGGATGGATAGATGCTCTGGTAATATTGATTAAATGGGGATCAGATGTGAATCAAGTCACATAGCAAGTGCACAGTGGCAGACAAGGACTTTCCGGGAAGGAGTGGGTTGAGCAGGCTTGGTCCCCCACCCCAAGGTGATTGTGCCTACTTAGAATGTCAGTCCTTGCTGTTCATCCCTAAGAGAAGTGTATGGGTGTGTAGTTCTTTTTTTTTCTTGAAGCCTGGCCTTCAGTGAATGTGCCTCCAGCCACAAATGTCTTCTGCATTGACTTCTCTAGGGCACAGCCCTGTCTGGCTGCCTACAATGTTTGTTCCTAAATTAGCTATCTATAGTACTGGGATTGCAGGTGTGTGGCATGATGTCCAACTTTGCTGTGTGTCTTTTGCTTGCAATGTCCAGTCCCCTGAAACAAGGTGCATGATTGTAATGGATAACCCTGGTGGGGAGGGGATTGCTGCCTCTACTGCCTTAAACAAAGTACTAAAATCTCTTTACTTATCAAAGATAGTAAAATAAATAAATGATACCAAATACATGCAAGAGATAATTGTCCCAATCGGCTCCATTCTGAAAGTTGAGCCATCAAAGGCTAAGGGAACTTTGGGGAAAAGTTCTGCCCTTATCTCATGGGAGTGAAAGGACTGGGTAAGGCCAGCGCTTGGCTTAACCCCTTTCTCCCTAAGGTGTTAATGGACCCCAAATCTGGAGACAAAAGCCCTCAGGCAGCTTTCTTGCACACTTCTGTGAACAATGCTGGACCACTGTAAAGGTTCGGACAGAGGCAGCTGTCTAGTCGTGTTAGGTCAGTTCCACAGTTTATGGGAGCCAGTCCTGAAGACCCAGCCCCAAGATTACTTCCCAGGTCTTCCAGTGGTTGTGTGAATACTGGATGGCCTGCACTGTATCCATTTCCTAAAATACCAGTAGTTTTGGAATCTTGTGCTGATGTGCTGCATTAGTTCAGGCGAACAACAGAGCTGAGGGAATCACACGTTTAAACAGCACCCTAGGGCCATTCCTCCTTCCGGTGTCCTAAAAGAGGGGGAAAACAGCATAACAAAAACTCAGATAATCTGACACTGGACTGAGGGTACAGGTGCTGGATCTCCTCGATTGGCCTTCGTCACCTTCACCCCCACTCAAACCTCATTAAAGGTTCATGAATATGCACCACATATCATGCATGTAATTAAGATCAGAGGGCACTCTGGGAGAGACATGCCTGTTGAGAGCCCCTGAAGTGACACAACACTGTCAATCATTCCTAAAGATTCAGCCAGGCATGGTGATGCGTGGCTGTAATCCCAATACTCAGGAGGGAGGCTGAGGCAGGAGGATCATTGCAAGTTTGAGACCAGCCTGGGCTACAAAGTGACCTCAAGGCCAGCCTGAACTACATAGTGAGACCATCTCCAAAAGCGCCCCCCCCAAAAAAAAACTCAAGGAGAGGCACCTGGCCTGGAGTGCATATCCTTTAAATTCCAAAAGCTTGATTTATCTGTGTAGAGTGTGCTGTGTTGTATGTGCAGTGCTTTTGCTTTCGGTCATCCCAGCACCACTTTGCTGTTCATGCCATGTTTTTGTTGGCATGAACTTGTCCTGAGCGCAACTTCCCAGGATCGTCAATAAATGTAGCCGTCACTTGTCACTTGGACTGTGTGCTTGCAATCCTTTTTCATCATACAAAAGCTCCTGGAATTCATGTGCTGGCTTAATCATATGGCGACATGCATACCAGTATGGTACATGAGAAAATCTTAGGTGAATCACAAACATGTAGTAACGCTTGTCCTTTCTGTACATGTTTGTAGTACATAATGTTTCCATTCCTGGTGTGGAGTTGCTATATGTACCTACCTTATGTCCTCATCTCATCCCCTTCCCTTCCTCCCTTTCCTTTCATCTCTTGATCCCCTTCCTTTCTCAAAAAGATCTCTCTCTACTTCCTGTTATTTATCTTTATTCATACTTTGGGGTTTCTCATATAAGAAAAACCATACAGCAGTTAAGCTTGTGTGTCTGATTTATTTCACATAACATTGTGGTCTCGGGGTGTATCCGTTTTCCTAGAAATGACTCAAGTTTGTCTTTCTTTATGGTGGAGTACTACTCCGCTGTACATAAATAATGCATTTTTTAATCCATTCGTGTGCTGACTGATATACAGGCTACTTCCAAAATGTAGCTATTATGAATTGTGCTGCTATAAACATAAATATGTGTCTATCACTGTAATATGATGTCTTTAACTCTTCTGGGAAGATACCTAGAAGGAGAGTAGCTGGACCAAAAGGAATTGCTAGTTTCAGTTTTTTGAGTAATCTCCACATTGATTTTCATAGTGATTATATTAGTTTATATTTCCACCCTTGATCATAAAAATAGCTATGTATGTTCTTGTGTGTGTGTATAATTAGAACATTGTTTATGATTTCTCAGGCATTAAATCTTTGCCTAAACTATACTAAGTAAAAAATATATATATATATATATATATATACACACACACACGTGCACACACACACACACACACACATGGAATCAAACTCAGGACCTCACGCTTGCCAGGCACGCACTGTGCCACTGAGCTGTATCTCTGGCCCATAAATAATATTTTTTATCTTTGTGGATATGGCAAAAATCATAAAAGTTGTTCCCAAATCCTGATAGGATGACCCTGCTGTAATGACAAAGGACTTTTGCTCTTGCTAGTGGAGTGGGTAAAACATGCGATGTATTTATGAAGTCATGATGGTCAAGCACTAAACCAAGCTCTCTATATATTTTGAGGTGTATTTCGACCTGAAGTAAGGAGTGATTCAAGAAAAAGGTGAGGAAAGACTTACCTTTCTCCATAATGCGAGCAATGCTGTGTGTGTTATCCCCACTGAATCCTCACATCAGCCTCTGGCATCCATACTTCTGACTTGATTTTGCAGATTAGCAAACTGAGGCCTCAGTGAAGCTATTTAACTTGCTAAAAGTTATATGGATACTAAGTGTCTAACTCAAGGTTAAAATCAGCTTTCTCTAATATCAAAAACTCTGTACAGCTACTTGGGAGGCTGAGACAGCAGGATTGGAAGTTTGAAGCCAGCCCAGGCAAGTTAATGAGACCCTGTCTCAATAAAAAATGGCTGGGGATATAGCTCCATGGTAGGGTGCTCCTGGGTTCAACCTACGGTATCCCCCCAAAAAACCTCTGTATCTCCAGCTTTTCTGCCTCCCCTCTGAAGTCCAGCACTACAACCTTAGTCATTACTACTATAAAAATGGTTTAAACTCCACGACAGAAAAGACAGTAGTTAAATGCCTTCCACACTGCCCAGGGTCACAGTGGGTCATACAACTCTCTGGTAAGCATGATTCACCTTGAGATTTAAGAGTGTACTTGAGATTTATAATTAGCATGACATTAATTATTGACAGAGTACTTCCTCAATACTTTTAAACTTACTTGGCAATTCCTTAGTCAGTAATGCTTCTCCAGATGTAAGGTTCTGACATTCAGATATTTTTAAGTTCAAAAATAGCACAATAAAAATGATATATAATGCAGAGAAAATGCTGCACTCAGTTCCCACGGTAAAGTCAATTTTCCTCCTGTTTCCTAAAAGCAGGTCATTATCTCTGTTGTCACAAGTGTATCTGGAGGAAGAACAAGATAGATGTGAGGGGAGAGAGTACAAGCTCTTGTTGAATTTCACCTGCATATATTCATCCAACAAAAAATTTTGCGCACCTACTATGCGCTGGGCACTATGTTAGACCAGATTGGGAATAGAAATGGCAAATGACAGGCAGAAGACATAGACCATGTTTCCTAGATGTTTAAAACTTCATTACCTTTAAGATAAATCAGTCATTTAAGAGCTCCTTTTGCAGGGATGTGTACATTAAATATACCCTTCTCTTTCTCAAAATGTTTAAATGTAGAAAGTATACACATTTCAGAAACATAGGAACACCAGATTTTTAAAAATCAAACTCTTCCCAGTCAACTTGCGTGCAGGATAGCTAGCAGTATGCACTGTCCTCCGTGGCAGAAAAATGTCCTACGGTCTTGAGGGACGTAGAGAGGCTAGGGGTGTAGGAGAAACATAACAGCATTGGTAGCAGATAATGCGAGGTGCCCTTGGTACAGGGGAATCCTAGACCCTGCACTGTTCTTCTTGTGGAATCGGAAAACGAGGTAAGGAGGGCGCCATGGGGTTGGTGTCAGCCCCGTGTGGTGTGGACACAGGGAGCTTCGTTAACTTCTTTGCACCCACTTTCTGTAACAGTCCAATGAGAATTAGATGAACTTTGCGGTTTCTTCTGATTCCAGAATAGCAAGAGCCACAAGCAGCAGAAAATAAGAAATGTCTAGACCCATTTATGTAAAAGCTTGGGTTGAGTCTGCAATAGTCTGTCCTTTTCTCAAGTGTTTCTCTTTTTGAAGTTTTGATTAACTGCAGTCATAAAAATACAGTAAGATATTTGAGAGAAAAAGAACATCCATAACTTTTATTATAGTCTATTGCTATAATTGTGGCATTTTACCATTAGTTTTTGCTGTTAATCTCTTCCTGTGACTCATTTAGAAGTGGAACTTTCTCATAGGTGTGGATGTATAGGACAAAAAAAGCAAATAAAAGGGGACTATTCTACTTCCCAAATCACTGGTTTCAGTCTGTTTTTAGGTCTTTAGGATATAATAAACAAGATTTCTACTTAAAGTTGGTTTCTGAAATGTGCTTCAGGAGCTGTTTGTTACATTTTTTCTTTTATAAGAAGATTAGTATATGAGAAATAAAACAAGCAGTAATGTGTGTGTGTGTGTGTGTGTGTGTGTGTGCGCGCGCGCGCGCGCACGCGTGTGTGTGGTACCCAAGACCTTCACATTGAGCTATATCTCCAGTCATTTTTAACCTTTTATTGGGTCAGCATCTTGCAAAGTTACTAGGTTGCCAAGGCTGGGCTTAAATTTAGGACCCTTTTGCCCCAGTCTCCCAGAGTGCTCAGATTATAGACATTTGCTGCCATATCAGGCAAGAAAATTTTAATCTATAAAAATACCAGCGAGAAATACTTCCTTGAATATACTGTGGAGTTTTAAGACTCAACAAAGTAATTTTTTAAAATCTCAGAGCAAAAAATCAATAGACAGATGTCTAATTTTTGTTTTTATCCCATTATTTGGCTTCAGTAGTCTAAGAATACAGTATATGAAGCAATTAAAACAACACACATGAACAAGTTAAAGTAGGGGAGAAAGTCCCACTAAACTCACCAATCTGCTACCCTGAAGAATTTATAGAGTCATTTCTTCATGCACCCCTCCTCATACTGATCATTTGAGTAGAAAACTTTGCCAAGGTCAGTCATAATTGTGTTGGAAGCAGATAACAAGTTATTTTCTGGTTTTTTTTTTTTTCTAATTAGCTATTAAACCTTTTCCAGCAGCCCCCACTGCTTGAACATTGCCCTTGTCTCTAACTGGTCAGAACTGAACCTCTGAACTTCTGTCAACACAGGGACACAGTCACAAGGAGAATGGGAAGCACATTGTACCCAAAGAAGGAAAAATAAAAAGAAATCTGCGTTATGTCTCAAAAAGCATAAGTTAGAAAAACACCTTGTATTTCAAAAATGAAAAATAAAAAGAAATTGATGCTTAATGTAAGTATTGAAACTATAGAACACTAATTGCAAAGAGAAGATTTTAGAATCAGCACTGAAGAAAGCGCAGTGGAAATTACCTCAGTCTCAGCAGTAACCAGAAAGCCAGAATCCAGTGAAAAAACATTTCCAGAACATTGAGGGAAAATAACGGCTTTCTTGAGTTATGAACCCAGCAAAACTATCTTTCAAAACAAAAGGTGACAGAATCTTTATGTTAAACAGGAACCAGATTTACCACCAGGAGACCTGAACAAAAGAAATTTCTAAACTTTTTAAATTAACTACAGTGGAAGGAGAAAAGGATGTAGTAGATGGTCTAAGGAACGACAAGTGAAAGTATGTAAATAAATATTACTTGTATATGTTAATAATATGTAATTTAAAGGAGTAATATAAAAAAATACTAAAATAGTATGTTGAGAGTCAAACTATTCAAAGTTCCTCTTATTCTGGCAAGGTTAAGAAATTATTTAATCTTGCACTTAGTTAAGTCAAATACTCAAAGCAATATTTTAAGGATAATGAATAAAAGAAAGACGTGTATAAATCTAAGAAATTATCGATAAATAGAATAAGAAAAAAAAATACAACCACTCCCCTCCAAAGGCAATATCAGAAAAAAAAATGATAGATAATCTAGGAGAAATAGGAATTAAAAAGTAAAATATAGAAAAAGCCCCAATAAGAATATTAAATGTAAATGGACTAAATCTAGATGTTTTATTAAATTTAAAAATTTTTGATACTAAAGATTGAACCTAGGCCCTCACTCATGTTAAACAAACTCTCTACCACTACACGACATCGTTAGTCTTTTAATTAGATTTTGTTGTTTTGGTTTGGTTTTTTGAGACAGGATTTCACTATGCAGTTCAGGGTGGCCTTGAACTGACTTTGTAGCCCAAGCTGGCCTCCAACTCACAGCAATCCTCCTGCCTCAGCCTCTTGAGTACTAAATCAGATTTTAAAAATCTAGACATATGCCATTTTTTGAGATATGCCTCACATAAAAGGATTTGGCAAGATGAAAAGTAAAAGGAAGAGGAAATTTTTTCAGGAAAAACAGTAAACATAAAACTGGGATAGTTATTACTATTATTGCATAACAGATTTTTAAGGCTGAAGTATTACTAGAGATAGAGGGGATCATTATGACTGCATTTTAACTTCACCAGGAAGATATAATAATTCTAGAACTGTGCAGAGTAGCCTCAGATGTGTAAAGCAAATGTTAACAGTACCATGTGGTAAATAGATCAACCCACCCTCTCAGCCACCCGACCTCTCTCAATTATTTGCCAGTCAGACATTAGAGTGAGGGGTCAAATACCTGGTTAAAAACTCACAGGTATTTTTTAAGCCTGCCCACAGGAAATTACAAGGGTTTTACCTGGTGGCTGGGCAGGGAAGGGCTGCCCTCCCTCAGCAGATGGGGCCCTCGCAGTGCCTCACAGCTGAGTTGGAGCTAAGGATTAGGGCCCCAGCCAGCCCTGCTCTTTCCGTATTTGCATTCACTGCCCTCAGGCCTCCCCTGCCCAGCCTTTTTGCCAAGGGTCTTCTTTAGGGAAATGGTCACTTAGGCCTCCCTATATGGAGGAGGGGGGGACACTTGGAGACACTTGCTCACATGCAGATGCAGGCTGGAGTTCATGACAGACTTCTGAGCTGGAATTGTAGTTTGGGGAACTTTTGAAGATCCCTGTATCCTAAGAGTTCCTGCAAGACTCTCAGAGGTTGCAGGCTGCTTGTTCTGCTACCAGCTGGCTTCACCTTCTTTAGGGCAAGAAATAGAAAAATATCTATGAGTTTAAAAAATGTTTTTATCATGATAAAATTACACAGCATAAAAGTTGCCATATTAACTCCCCCTGAAGGGCTTCCCACTTCCAGCCCCTTAGGCTTTGCTCCGAATTCAGTGTCCATAAAGTTGCAGGAATCTTTGGTTTGGGGACCCCTTTTTGTTTGGAGGTCCCTCAACAGCAAAAGGATCTTCACATCTGTACGATCCACCTGCCCCCTCCAGGAGCGGACGGCTCCGTGGGGAAAGTGGCACAGGTGTGTAGTTCCGCCTCTTGCTTGTGCATCACAGAGGACTTCATTCCGAGTTTTGGTTTGTTGCTACTCTGACACTTGCCAGCTCAGCATCCCTCCCCACCACAGTTAAGTTCCTGACACATAGAACATTAAAATCTTTTCATTGATTCCATAATTAACAATCTTAATCTACTGGACATATATAAAGCTGTACCCAAATGTAAAGATGTATGTTCCCAAGCATACATGAAGCATCTACAAACCTCAGTTAAGTGCCTAGTCTTTAATAAAGCATGAGTCAATTGATTGGAAGGGATTGGTATTATATGGCCAGCCACAGTGGCACATACTTGTCATCCCAGCACTCTGGGAGGCTGAGGTGGGAGGATCCTTCTGTAGAATAACATACAGAACTTCTTACTCCTATCTACGAGTAACCTGTACCATCAATGAATCTCCTCATTCTTCTCTCCTTCTCTCTCACTCTTCCCAGCCTCTGATAATCACTACTCTATTCTGCACCTCTAGAAGACCTACTTTTTAAAGAGTCCACGTATGGCTTTCAGAAGAACATAATGATCCTCAGCTGCACCCATGTTATTGCAAATGTTTCCATCTTTTTATGGCTGAATAGTATTCCACTGCGTATATGGCTCACATTTTCTTTACCTACTCATCAGTTGTTGGATCCTTAGTTCTTTTTCATTTCTTGGTTATTGTGCAGCAATAAACATGGGTGTGCATATGTCTCTTTGACATATGATTCCATTTCCTCTGGGTATCAACCCAATAGTTGTATTGCTGGATCATATGGAAGTTCTAGTACTAATTTCTTGAAAAATTTGAAAATATTTAGTACTAAGTAATAATATATTTGAATTATCAATATTTATGAAGTGTAATTGAAGAAGTACTTGAAATTTTTCATGATATTAAATGCTCACATTATAATAGAAATATGGAAAATAAATGAACTAAACATTCAATTTAATAGATTAGGAAAAGTAGCTGGGCGTGGTGGTGCACACCTGTAATCCCAGCACTTGGGAGGCTGAGACAGGAGGGTCATTGCAAGTCTGAGACAAGCCTGGGCTACCAAGTGAGCTCAAGGCCAGCCTGTAGTGCATAGCGAGACCCTGTCTCAAAAAAAAAAAAAAAAAAAAAGATGTTAGGAAAAGAACAGCAAAATAAACTAAAAGCAAGTAGAGAAAGTGGATAATATGAGTAGAGTCATGTAGTAAAATATATTAGAGATCATCAAAAAAACAACTTTTAAAAAATGCTAGTAATAGACAATCACCTGACAAATTTTATAGGAAAAGAAAATTATACACAGCTAAATAATATTAAAGATGTAAACTAGAACAATCACACATATTGTAGATTTTAAAAATAATAAATACTGTGAGTAATTTTATGCCAATAATTAAAACTTAGAAAAAACTTTTGAATGCCTAGAAAAAAGGGGAAAGTCTCCACTGTGAAGGAAAATAGTAATTAAAAATGTTTTAATGAAGAAACACAGAGACTTAGATGGATTTATGACCATCTTAAACAATCAAAGAAGAGATAATTCCATTTTTGCGTTACTGAAACCCTTATGGAGGGGTTCAGTCTAACCCACCTGGCAGTATGGCTCACGGATGCAAAATAAAGAGAAAAAGTGTACGGTGGAGGAGCTCTGGGATGACCAAAATGTTCTCTGCAGAACAAAAGGCCACAAGTCCGAAAGCTCATGGCTTTTATCAGTTTCAATCAGGGAGGTGGATGGGGGTGTGGCAGAGTGGTAGGGAAGAGAAACTTTGCAAGCATTGGTTAAGGAGAAACAGCAATTTTGTACCAGGCACAGAGGCTCTCCCATTAGCAGAGTAAAGGACAGCTTGATGTATGCAAGGCTGGCACCTTTACTGCCAGGAAGGTATAATTCTTTTTCAGTCCCATGACCTCAGTTGAAACGTCATCTCATGTCTTAGTCCTGGAATCTCACAGGCTCTTGCTCAATCCCCCATTCCACCCATCAGCAGGGGGCACAGTTCTTGCTTGTGTGCTGCATTGAGACATACTGTCATCTTGGCTGGACTTGATCACATTCTTTTGGACAGTTAAGGGAACATCTAGTTCAGTCTAGCCAGCTCTGCACATCTCAGTGAGTAGGGTTGGAGGAAAGGTCAGGTAAACATCAAGGCAAAGGGCTTTGTTTTTCAGGAGAGCACAGCTTGGCAGTCTCCCACCTTATATAAAGTATTCACCCAAAGTTAAAGCAGTGACTACTGGGTGACATCAAGGAAATAGCAGACTAAGAATCCCCCCAAATTCATTCCTTCATAAGAGCAAGTAAACTTCTGGTTTCCTGTAAGACTGCACTTGAAAGTCTTCTCTGTCTTTGAGCTGAGGGAGAGGTCACTAAGCACTAAAAACCTCTTTCACAGGAGCAGGAGTGTTTATTAAAAATATCAATGGGAAAGCTTTAAAATGATGGCTGTCTGGCTAGGAGTGTAGCTTAGTGGTACGTTGTGTGTTTAATATGTGCAGAGCCCTAGGTTCAGTCCCAAGTGCCAAAATCATCATCATCATTATCAAGTTGTGTCTGTCTGAGGCAAGCTTGATAGCTGTGGCAAACAATGGGCTGCCCAAGAAGATTAAAAAATAAAAGCTGAACAATGATATTTCCACAGGGGCTTCTTAAAAACATGTGGTGTATTTCACGAGTCTAGAAAGCCATGTACATGTGTGTAGCTGTGTCCATGCTCAGGAAAACGTGAGCGTGCTCTGGATTTTCATCTCCAGAGGCTCTGCACATGCAGGAAGGGACAGTTAAGACAGTTAGCTAGAGTTAGTTAATGTGTTTGTTTTTGAGGCAGGGTTTCACTACATAGTCCAGGTTGTCCTTGAGCTCACTATGTCACCCAGGATGCCCTAACTCATGGCAATCCTCTTGCCTCAGCCTCCTAAGTGCTAGGATTACAGGCATGTGCCACAACATCTAGCTAGTTAAGACAGTTTTTATATTCTTTCTCAGTATACCCTCAAAGCCCCTTTACAGATATGAATTGGTTCCAGGGCATTACTTGTTTTCAAAATCCCTCCCCTCCCCTCCCTTCCCTCTGTTCCCCTCTTCTCCCCTCCCCTC
>PVLD010010630.1:0-69755 GCA_004027595.1 Dinomys branickii
TACTATCTTATCTATAATTTGGTATTTCCTTTAATGTTTTTGTGTTAACTAATGTGAAGATAACTATGTAATACAACATCCAGTTCTAATTCCCTACTATATTCTGTATAACTTTGTATTTTCTGTATTGTTTATGGCTTTTCTGGTTCATATGTCTCCATTCTTTTGTCTTTAAAATAAAATTAAAAAAAAAATAAATTGCTCTTGACAAGTAAAAAAAAAAAAAAAAGAAAAAAAAGAAATCACTGTCCTGTGTTCTCTACTGCTAACTGCCCTTCCACACTAACTTCACATCTCTCATTGTGTTGGGATTTTGCTGTACAATGTCTCCCCAAAGTCTCATGTGTTCAGAGGCAGGGCTTTGGAAGCCAACTGGATCATGGAGGTGTGACCTTGGGGTATATGTCCAGCCCTTGGCCCGATCCTCCTGGACTCCTCTTGCTCCCTGTCCTGGTTGCCATGAGGTGAGCAGCTTCACTCCACTGTGCTCTTCAGCCATATTTCTGCCTTGAAGCCAGCTGACAGCCATGGACTGAATCACTCAAACATGTGCCAAAGAAAAGCTCTCCTCCTTTCCATTGTGGGCACTGGACATTGTGTCCGGTGGCAGGAGAGGTGACTAACACAAGTAGCAAAGAAATCTTTCTCTCAGAGAAAGTTATGAGGATGTGACAGCAAAACAATAGTGGTTCAAAAGGATGATCCACAGATATAGCCAAAAGATGGATTATGTTTAATGTAAATAATTACTTCTTGAGTATTTGTGTACCAAACCCTGCACTGTTTTCAGAGTGTCTACTTAGAACATACAGACTAGTAACTAAGAGTATTGGGAAAATTTTTGAATGTGTGGCTTGGAGTGTAGCTCAGTGGTAGAGCAATGCCTGGCATGCATGTGACCCTTAGTTTGACCTCCAGTACTATAAAATTTTTCCTGAATGTATATACACTATAGTTTGAATGTGTCCCCCAAAAGTCCATTGTTGGAAACAACCCCTAAATTTAGAATGTATGCTGATGGTATTTGGATGTGAGGCCTTTGAGGGACAATTAAGATTAGATAAGATCCTGGGAGTGACCTCTCATGATGGCATTAGTAGGAAGAAGAGGGGAGAGGAGGTCTTGCCATGTTTTTTTAATTTGATAGTATGTTTATTAGACTAAAAGATTAGGTTTGTTAAATATCTGGATTAAAGTGATTAAAAGGATTTTCATACAATTTAGGCACTATACACACTATTAACAATAACATTGGTATTTGGATTGGGGAGAAGGTAGAAATCTGACACATTTACCGTGTAGATCCATTTGTGACATTCAAAATAATTCCACTATTTTAGAAACACTAATCCAAACCTAAAGCAATGTGTATCACTAAATATCCACACAATATATTTAAAAATAAATATAGAAACACAACCAGAAGTCTCCGAATCACCAGGTAGATGGACTAGTGAAGCTGTTTTCATGGCAATGAGGGGCTCTAATTAGATTTTTTTTTTTGGTACTGGGAATCAAATTCAGGACCTTGCACTTGCCTGGCGGGCCCTTATGCTGCTTAGCTATATCCCTGGCTTTCTAGCTAGATTTTGATAAGAATTTGAATTCTACATCAAATGCAAAAATATAAAGTACCATGATGTGGACTTTCTGATTCTCATGTCACAGCAACGTGGTGTGTATCATATGCACTGCCAGGGAGGGAATGTGTGCCTGGCACCAGGAGGTGCCACTAGGTGTCCCTGAACCTGGAGAAACAGGGTGTGGGCCAACCACATGGAGTGGGCACAGCAGCAACTACACTTGTCAAAATGCTACTGTGCTCAGCCTGGCATATGCTTCATGCACCAACACACAAATAGCCCTAAGCACAAAGACAATCCACTTAGGGGACAGCAGCAGTGATAATAAATACTGCAGTAAAGCAACACAAGTAACAGCTTGGCCTGTGCCCCAACTTACATGCTGGCCCCCGGGATCAGGGTGCTGGGCTGGTTAGGCCGTTGTGGAGCAGAGCCAACCTGTGAAGTCCGCCTTTTCAACATTGGACCACTTGATGAAAACATGAGCCGTGAGCTACTTCAAGTGTGCTCTCTCTGCCGGGTTTTTAAAAGTAATGCCTTGTTTCCCTTCATCTGGACCCAACATCAGCTCTAGCTCCTTGACATCTGGAGGGGAACAGGTACCTCCCCACCACCATCTCCATCAGAGAAAGCCTGTGCTCCAGACGTCCAACTGTGCTGAGTGACGGGTGCCTTGGAGGCTTTCTGGTGATGTGTAGGAGCCGGTGCCCATAAAAGAGTTGGCCAAGGAGTCCATGAGCTGCCCACTGAACCCAAAGTTGCAGAGCTTGATCTCCCCAAAAGAGCTGACCAGGATGTTGGAGAGCTTGATATCATTGGATAATCTTGTACTTTTCCCTCAGATATGTCCAACCTTTTTTTTTTTGTCCGACCTTTTATTACAGCAATGTTAACTTTTCCTAAAATGTGTTGAGGAATTCTTCCAGCTTTCTTCAGGACTTGATCCAAAGAGTTCACATCCATGTGTTCCATGCAGATGCTGACCTCACTGTCACTATAGGAAGCTGTGTAGAGGTCCATGATGTACAGCTTGATCTCCAGGTGGATGAGCTTTTAGCCCATGACCAGGCCAGACAGCTTGTGGAAGATGAACACCATACCTCCTTGCTGGTGCACAGCTCACTGATCAGATCAGCTTTCTCACCTTCAGCTCTCCAGGAAGGCAGCCTAACCACAGTCCTAACCCTAACCCTGCCCCTCTCTGACTCCAACACTTGCCCTCTGGCCTCTGAAAGGTCTTGCCATGGAAGAAAAAAGGAAAAAATCTTCATCAGATGCCAGTGCACTCCCAACCACCTAGAATATTAAGCTAAATAAACCTCTATTCTTTTTAAAATATGCTGTCCCAGGTATTTTGTTATGTCAACTTTAAACAAGCTAAGGCAATATGCTTCAGGGATCTGAGCAGTTTAATAGTTTTGAGTTTTTAAATATCCTCCATATTAACCACACATGCCAATTTTATTACACTGCACTTTAAACATGATGTCTTATTTTAGCAAAGGCCTGTGTGTTAGTATTACACTGTGGTGTTACTTATCTACATGAGTCTAGTGTAATTTGGCCCTTAGGAGTTTGGGAAGGATTATATACAATGAGAATAGCCAAATTAGATTCTGGATGTTATGACTTTGAGTGTGAATATTTTGGCTGCATTTTTAGCTCACCACTAAAGTTATTTATGTGTGATAATGAAACTGGCAAAGCATTGAAACCATGGAAGTAGAAGCTGCAAGGACAAGCACAGGAGTACTGCCCAGAGACAGCCTGAGAGTCTAGTAACATTAACGCTAAATTTAGAGCACAGGTACAGAGCATAAATGTTAGAGGAAACTTATTTCTTCTCTCGATCCTTGGCCTAAAACAAGCAGCCTGGGCATGCAATGACCAGAATTGCAGGTGGATGCTGCTTAAAGTGCACATTTACAAGAGGGAACAAGAACCACTTGCTGCCTAGGTCACCCTTGGCTAGGCTCAGAGCTGAGATCTCCCTTCAGTGGGCTTCGGTTTATTTATCTATGAACTGCTGACTGGTCCAGCATTGCTTAGGTCCAAGAATGCTCAGGACTCAGAAAATCTCATTCTTGAGAACATTTTCTTTTTCCTCTAGAAGACACATAATTAAAACAGTTGAAAACCACTACTACCTGTCAAGCCTGACCTGAGAGAGAACTTCAGGTTGCCCTTTGCAAGCAACAGGAATCTGTGCTGCCCTGATCAAACAGAACTGAAGTCTATAAAGAAATATAGGACTGAGCTGGGTGTGGTGGCTCACGCCTGTAATCCCAGCCCTTGGGAGGCTGAGGAAGGAGGATTGTTGCGAGTTTGAGCCCAGCCTGGGCTACAAAGTGAACGCAAGGCTAGACTGAACTGCATAGTGAGACCCTGTCTCAAAAAGACAAAAAAAAAAAAAAAAAAAAAAAAAAAAAAAAAAAAAAAAAAAAAAAAAAAAAAAAAAAGAAAGAAAGAAAAGAGAAAGAAGTATAGGACTGGACCTGCAGTCTTCCTGATGCGAGAAGACCCAGCTTTATATGCACACCTGTGCTGATCGTCCTTGCAGCTTTGACTGCAAACATTCCATCCAGATCACTTGGGATTATGACCCTGAACCCCAAACCCTATATATACTTAGTCTCTCCTCCAGATTTTTGCTGATATCACTCCAATTTCACCCTGCCTGTACCAAGACGGAATAAAATCTAGTTTTTTCCAGTCTCAGTGTCTGGGTGTTTCCTCACATGATGTTAATTAACCCTATTCTTGTTGGGATAGAGGTGGTGTTTCCCTTCTTACTTCCTGCTCTGTGAGGTCCTGGGTGTTGGATAAACCTCTAGTCTCTAAAGATGCACTCGCTGAAAATGCCTGGGTAATATAAAGACAGTTGGCTTTTCCAAAACTCTTGAGATGAATGGTCCAATTTCTGTTGCTAATGGCAAAACCCTGACAGGCAGTTCCTTGTTCTCAGAACCATTTCTTTGGGTGTAAGGTCTTATGGGTGGTGTTTTACAGGATGGTCTTTGCATTTCTTGTGGCATTAACAGAGATCACTTGGTGGTACTTGGTCTGCAGATGGGCTGGTATGGAGGATTCAGAATGTCTTCCTGTTGAGAGTGGATACATTGGTCGCTCTTGAGGCCAAAAACTCTCTTGAGTCAGGCCACCCTCGGGCTCAGAGTAGCCAGAGGAGTCTGTGCAGCTGCCAAACAGAGATCTCAAAAGTTGAGCAATCTCTCAAATGCAATGGTTTACAGAGCATTTATCATATTCACAGTAAGACAGAGGGGAGCTCTTCCAGCATGAGCTGGAAGCTGGAGGTTAAAGGTATAAGATCTTTCTACCATGCAACCAGCACACTGTAAAAACATAGAGGGGCCACTTGGTAGAGACCATTACGAAGCAGCTCTGAGCAAGATTTAGAATTAACCAATTGGCTTTCCATGTTTACTTGTGATTTTGTCCAAGGCCTAGGCACATTGTCTGGAGATAGGCAGTGTATTGTGGTAAGTGAACCTCTACAAATCACTGGTCCAAGCTAAGGCTGGTAGTGGCCTGTGATGCCATGATGCCTCAAAGGAAGACAAGCCACAGCTGAGAATACCTGGCTTCAACATCAGTTAACTAGATAAAGACTGGCTGCAGGCATCTCAGTTCTGCAGCGAAGGCCTTCCTGGAGATAACATAGTTCTCCTAAATCAGCATAGTGTATTCCTTGGAGATGTCCTTGACCTGACTCCCAAGGTCCTGCTCAGATTCCCTTGCTTTTTTCAGTATCTCCCTCCTTTGTTTGATAACCAAATCAAAACACTGGTCACCCAGAGAAGTTCTTTGTCTTAGCCCCTAGAGAATTTCGAATTCTATTAGAGGGTTTTGAAGCTCCTGGAGTCCTAAAATCATACCACTTGTCTCTTTTATTTAAACCTTTACTGTCCACTTGTTTGGGAGACTGTGGGCCTGATCAGTCCACAATAACTAAGAGGTAAAATTGACCTGTTAGGAACTCAGTAATGCGAAGATTCAGAACTGTAACTTACAGTGATCTGGACACTGATACAACCAGGGAGCCAAATGGGGCATTCAAGATTGGCAGAGTGACGGTCACAGTTGCAGGGCTGGAGCAGCAGCTCCCTGAAGAGCAGTACCCAGGGCAGAGTCCACAAGCGCTGAGCCAGAAGACTGAGCCCAAGAGCTGTGCAAGGTTGCATCTTTCATGCCGTGGGGCACAACATGTGCTAATCTTATGCACAAACAACATGTGCTAATTCTGTGGTGGTTTTCTTTATCATAAAAATATACCTTTAAGAAAACATATTTTTATAAATTTCTCAAAAGGGGTTCACAAGGTAAGATTTTAGCATGCAGCCCATATAGTTCTCACACTATCGGGCTGCCACACAGGTATCACATGGAGCACAGGCTAGTTTAGACTCAGGAAGTGAGTTTGAAATCAGACAGAAGCATGAGATGGCTTCTGTCCTGCTCACATCACTTCCCTTGTGTGTCTGCACCTTACTGGGGACAGCCAGAGGATATGAGCCCTTCTGTACATGATCTTTTCAGCATTGTGCATGGTCTCAGAGGACTGGGAGGCTTCCTTGTGTGGTGACCACCTTTCTCAGGGCTGGTGCCCCAGGACATCTCATTTGTACAAGTGGTGTTTAGTTTATGGAGGTGACTGAGTGACATTATGAAGAGACCGGTGCCAATGAAAGAAAATTTTGGTTACTTACATTTCCTGATAGGAAAAGCAACTGCTTGGATCACCTGGGTTTGGTTCACATCAGAAGTGGGACTGGGTAGGGTGGAAGCTGTGTTGTTTTATTGAGTTTTTACAGTAAGGTTTGATAGAGTAGGGCAGACAGTTTATGATGAGCTAGAGCGATTGGACTTTCAGGTGGTTTCTAGCTGCTGGTACCTGGGCCAGGGATGATTCAGTGTAGGTGCAATATTGACCAGGTATATAAAAGTTACATACAAGGGTAGACTGAGGATTAATTCATTTTTACAGGAAAGTTGGGATCCCAGCCAAACCCTTGGCTACCTCTAAGAATTGGCCAGCCCTTGGAGGGTTCATCTCTCCCTACTAGCAAGGTGTTTAAGATGTCAGCGTATAAGATACAGAAAATGAAAAAGATGACTAGTAACAGGAAAACTCTGAGGAAGCTTCATCTCTTTGTGGCCCCCCTCCTCCAGCTTCAGAAGTTCTTGTTGGTGGATGTACCCTGACCTGCATAGGCCAGGGTTAATAACCAACTATCCCGGTTTGCAGGAGTTTCCTTGCTAAACCCGTGGTGTCCTGGGCAAACATGGAGTTTGAGGAGAGCATATGTAGGTATCACCTCAAGGGTGGCAAAGGCAGGTCACATAACGGGAGCACACACGGGATAAGAGAAATTTCTGCAGCCATCCTCAAGAGGCATGGCCCACTACATGCCTTCTGAATGGGAAGAGTCCATACGGGAAGACACCAGGACCTAAATTCTTGCCTGTTTCCCATGACAGCACCAGCTATTCAAAAGGGTATACATGAAAGCCAAAGATACATGTAAAATTGGATGATTATTCCAGTTGAACTCAGCCATATAAAAATCATTCTATGTGTGGTGGTGCATGACTGTCATCCCAGCTGCTTGGGAAGTTGAGAAGAAGAGAAAGAGAGAGAGAGAGAGAGAGAGAGAGAGAGAGGGAGAGAGAGGAGAGATCACTCCCTATAGTGATCTAACTAGATATTTCTCAAAAGAAGGAATAAAAATGGCCAACAAATATATTTTTAAAAGTTCAGTGTCATTAGACACCAAGGAAATGCATATCAAAACTTTCTCAAATGGAAAGGGATCAAGAGATGGGGGGGGAGTGCAGGAAAAGGGAATTAAGCTGCATTATGTACATGTAGCAGCTCCCCACGAGGAATGTAAACATTCTGTACTGAAAACATGTACTAATAAAAACTAATTTTAAAAACTGCAATGAAACACTATCTCACCTGTTATGGTTTGTATCTAGATATCCCTCCAAAGCCTCATGGCAGACATAGGTAGGGCTTTTGCAGAGGTGGCTGGATCTAGAGTGTGTGATGCTGGGATTAAGGGTGTGTGGTTACTACATTAGTCTGCTGATTGGTTTGGCATAATTCTGAAAGTGGGTGCTACCTGCCTGACCAAGTAGCCTAGATAGAATATAAATGGGTAGAAAGACACTGCTCTTGCCACTTCTCAGTTTAGCTTGGTGCCTTCTATCTTCTGTCTGCTGCCATGGACTGTTTCTCCTCTGCCATGCCCTTCTGCCAGGCCACCTTGCCATGGAGCCAGGTAACTATGAACTGAACATCTCGGGAAGGTGGGTGGGAGAGGAATGGAAGGCTGGACTTGATCAGTGCATGTTGTGTACATATATTGAGATATCACAATGAATCCCTACTACCCTGTATAATTTATGTCATTCAAAAGTGAAATTAATATTTGAAAGGAACTTCCCTTATAAATGATATTATAAACAGCTAAGTTAGTTATCAATAATATAGGCATTCAACTGGGGCTGGGCACTTAGCACAGAAGAAAATTGTGGCAGGAGGCACATTCCCTGAAGGCCAGGCTTCCAGATAAAGAGGAACACCTATACCCACATACTTCCCCAGAGATGAACTGCAGAGATTGACATTTTTCGTAGGCATCAATCCCCTTGAATGGGGGCCAAAACACCCTTAGTCCACTCCGTTCAGGAAAGTCCTTGTCTGTCCCACATGCACTTGCTACATGACTTGTTTCCGTTTGATCCCCATTTAATACATATTATCTAACATCACTGTAATCTTATTGGTTCACCATAGTTTTGTCACACCCATCTTGTGGTTTCCCATTTGATCAATATTACCTAAACAACTATACTTGTGATCTTGGTAGCTGAGTATAGGAGTCTGTCTAGAGGAGTTTATAAATTGTAATCCCAGGGGAAAAGTTATCAGAATTTTCACAAGTAAATTACAGTCTACCACTTCCAGTGCAACCCACAACAAGAGTAAAGAGACAAAGACATATCTGTAGTTTTGGGGAGCCAAGGGGGTCCTATATGCAGTCAGAAGAATGGCTAACTGGAACAAAGGCCATGACCCAGGGCCAAACCTGGGTTTTATTAATTTATGAAGAGGGGAGGGGCTCAGGGTTGAGTGACTGTAAGAATAGTGGGAACTTAGTGAATTCTGTGAGTTAAGCTAGGTAAGAGGCACAATGGCACCTCTGCAATATGCAGAGAGAGGTATACAGAAGTAGTACCAGATTGTGGTAACAGGTAGCCTTTAAGTTAGGAGGAATCTGTATAACAGAGTTTGAGGAAGTATCTTGTGTTTTGGGTTGGCTGCTTCAGCTCTGATATCTGGGCTCTATTGCCCTGGGACCTCACTGCCTCTTTCTCCAAGTTCAATTCCAGTGCACAGTGTGGTGTCTTTGGCCTAGCTCACACTTAGTACTAGGGAGCTATGTGTGGGGCTCATAGGCTAATTGCTTTGCTTCAGAGGCTACATACACATCAGTATGTCTCAGCTGGACCCATTTGCATTGCACAAAGCCAGTTTTCCTAGCCAGCTGTGTACCTGTCAGTACTTGGAAGTGGGGCAAAGATGAATCAAAATGGAGACAAATTGTCTTCTTTCAGGGGGAGCCATCCTGGTGGTCCTCCACTGTTAACTGTAGTTTTGCTCCACCTAGAACCCACCTCACTTTGTGGCTTTGCTCAATAAAACACCCTTGAGAAGCGAGATTGGTGGGCAACCCACTTTTTGGGCCCCTTTCTGTCTCTCTCAGACAGAAGATTTCTTTCCATGAATTCTTCCTACTCTTAACCTCTGTTGTTCCTAGAATTCATTCCTTGATTTTAGAGCACATGAAGTCAGTGTTGTGGACATCTAGCATGTTTGGAGTTATAATACTTCCTTTATATTGTTTGGAGGTCCACATATCATACCTATATCATATGCTCTATGTCATTTTGAGGTCCCACTGATATAACTGGATGGAGGCAAGAGTTCCCTTTTGTTTCACAGATTCTGGATTGTGACTTACTCAGGTAATCAAAAATTTTGTGCTTTAAATTATATATTATATCTTTGTCAATTGCTCAGTATTTTGTTGAAATGATGACAAATTTAGTTTGAGAAATTGGGAAGGTTATGATGCTTCTTTAATGGTACATTTTGTAATTTTATTCCTGTTTTCTACATGTGGTTTTATTTGGACTTAATTGCTGAATTTACTAGCACTTCTTGTTTTACCTGACTATTGTGGTTATGTCAGACAAAAGCACTAAGAAAAAGTAGTCTTAGAGTGTCCTTTTTAGTAGACTTTGACATGAAATGCTGTAATTTTTTTTTAAATGAAATCTAGTCCGTATTTAGCTCAGGCTTTTATCTATCCCTTATAGAACCTTAACAAAAGTAGTTACTGTGATGGCTAGTTAAAGGCTTTTAGAGCAGCTACCACACTTTTTAAAAGCAGAGGACAGTTTCTCCAGCACCTTCTGAAGAGTTCAATTCCCCATTGAATTCAATAGCCAGTGGAATGTTGACCAGACAGGCAGTTGGATTCATTTCCAGAGACTGATCTCTGTTTGCCTGGACCAATGGATACTGAGAGGACAACTGAGGGGTCAAGCCCAGGGATACTCTCTGGCAGATACACAAATGTTCCTCAGTGGACACGGAGTCCTGACACCCTGACTGGGAATGAACAGAAAAATGTCTACTTATCTATTGTCCCTACCTGCAATCCTTAGTGAGGTGAGTGGTAACTCTTCCTGTGATATTCTGGTATCCTCTGTCCCAGAGTGACCAGAGATGAGAACCATTTCTTAAAGCCTCCACTGAGAGTTAAGCTACAAGCTGGGCACAGTGGTGCATGCCTGTAATCCCAGCACTCAGGAGGCTGAGGCAGGAGGATCATTGCAAGTTTGAAGCCAGCCTGGGCTACAAAGTGAGCACAAGGCCAGCCTCAACTGCACAATGAGACCCTGTTTCAAAAAGACAAAAAAAAAAAAAAAAAAAAGGATTAAGCTACAAGTTTGGACTTTTCTGTCTTTGCTACTAAGTTAGAAACCCCAGTTTTTCTCCAACTAACTGGAAGTTCATTTTAGAACCACCTTGTCATTAGACCACTCCTCTCTCCAGAAATGAGTTTGAGGCATCTTGAAATAACTGTTTGGCATTCACAGAAGAAAGCAGCTATCAGGAAAATGATTTACACTTGTGTCTTGCATATGCTCATGAACAGCAAGAGATTTTAGTCAGCCTTTTTCTTCTTTCATGTGTACAGAGAAGACTAATACATGTGCCTTTACTAACATGTGAATTGTGATTGCTAGATGATAGATATAAATTTAACCTGTGAACTTCAGAGATGTAAAACCCTTAAAATGGACTTTTAAAAGTGTAGCCTCATCTTGCTACTAGAAAAAGTTGTCTAGGTGATTAGGTGGATAAGAGGAATGTCTTAGAGACTTCTTCACTCTTGGGCCTAGGGCCCAAGCTATTTTTACCTGAATCTATCTCTAGATGTGATCTCCTTTGCATACTGAAGTGCTCCAACTGCTTCCTACTCATGTTTTGATATATAACTCATCCTCTTTCAAAGAACTAGAAAACAGTGACTTAATGCTGAGCAATGCTCTCTTCTTTAAATATAGCTGGTACAACTGAAATCAATTGTAACTTGTGCTTATAAAAAAAAAAAAAAAAAGACCTGCTGGAGTTAACAATTCAAGTTCCCAGAGAATATAGGGTCATGAACTAGTAAAATGTGGTTAGCCTATTTCTGGTCTCTCTCCAGGCGGCAGCCACCTGCCCTGGAGTGGGATCAATTTAGGAGATACTTTGAGGGTACTGAAATCAAACAGAAATTAAAAGAATGTCAATTTTTTCTTTTTGCATTTTGCTAGAGAGTTCAAAATCTTTCACTCCTTGGGAATGTGTTCTTATGCGTTGGTGGAGAGTCAACCCTCATATATTGAAAAAGAAAAGTTGGCTATTTTTCTATACCTATTCATGGCCTGCCTCCCCCCTAGAGCCAAGATAGAACGCAAAGAAAAGTATTGATTATGATATTTCACAACTAGAGTTGTATCGTAAGAAAGAGGAAAAATGGTCAAAATTACCCTATGTTCACAATTTACATTAAGAAATATCCTTACTTGTGTTTAGATGTAAATGTAAGCCACAGAAAATCAGACATCTACAATTTAAAGCATCCACTATCACTGAGCTCAAGGCTACTCTTCCTCAACATTTGGAATTAAGGGCCAGGTTTTCAAAACAACCTTAATCAAAGCCTTACCCTCTATTACTGTGTCTGAGTCTTCCTGTACTTGTCCTTCAGATCCTGACAGCGGAGCTTTTAGCCAGCCGTAATTAAAGCTCCGGGAGGTTGTATCTATTTTTAGCTGATTTTTTTTCAACTCAAGGACAATGTCCTTTACAGGGAATAAATGGGGCATTTAGAACTACCCAGAGATACACATTTTCAGATTGGGTTTATTTGTTTTGTTTTGTTTTGTTTTTTTTTTTTGCGATACTGGGGATCGAACTCAGGACCCTGCGCTTGCTAGGCAAGCGCTTATTCCACTGAGCTATATCCCCAGCCCTCAGATTGGGTTTAAAGAGAATCTAGTCACGCGTGGGAGTCAGTGGTCACTCCGGGGTTCCAGGATGGTGAGAGGATTTAGAAAATAAAGACAAGAGACAATAGCTGGGATCAGGTGGAGTCACCTCTTGCCTGACGAGCATGAAGACTGACTCCAAACAGTAGGGACATTTATTTCATATACTTGCAAAGTAGTATCATGAGAGATAATGTTGCCTAGCGACTAAGTAAGACTAAGACTAAGTAAGACTAAGACTAAGAGTGTAATTATCCAAGTAGGATACCTTTATCAATATGGAGGTAGCTTGACAGCCTGAGGCACTCTGGATCTGTCCCACCCTCAGACACATGACCAACAACCAACTTCTGTGGCTCCCAACAGTCACACAGTAGGTGATTGGATAGAGAACCCCTCTTCATCTCAGGGCTGAAATTTCCCCAGAACTATTACTTGTCTATGCCCGTTCTGGAGGTGACAGGTCTGCTTGTAGGCTGAAATTTTAGATTTTTTGATTCAGAGTCATTTATTGGAATGTATAATCAGAACATTTTTGTTTTCGCTGTCACTCTTTCAAAAGGTTAAAAAGCAGGCATTCAGGTTCACTGATTATTAGTTTCATTTTATGTTTGGAAATGCAGCGTGTTTTGCTAAAGATTAGAGATCCACTCTGGGACAGCTCTTGATCTTAATTGTCTTTCTACACCTGAGATGGTTAGGATTTAGTTCTTGTTGCATACTTCGAGTCACTCTTCTATCCTTTCTTACAACTGTATTTGTTCCAAGACAATGCTCTCCTCCATGGTTGCTGAATTTCAGGACTAAATTTCCAGGACTACATTTCCAGAAATTTCCAGTTTCCCCTCCCTCAGATCTTTCCAGAGTGAAACTGACCTTCACTTATCTGTGGGTCATATTAAAAAAAAAAAAAAACTGGTCTAGATTTCTCTCTCTCTATCTCTCTTTCTTTCTCTCTTTCTCTTTCTGTCCATCAGTCTGTCTTTCTTCTTTTTCCTTTTTGAGACAGGCTTTTACCATGCAGTTCAGGCTGGCACTGAACTCACTTTGTAGCCCAGCCTGGCCTTGAACTCACTGTGATCTTTTTGCCTCAGCCTCCCAAATGCTGGGATTACAGGTGTGCAACACCACACCTAGGTAAAAGTGGCCTAGATTTAATAGTGAAGCTCTCAAGTTTTAGTCCAAGTTTATCTGCTTTTTATTACTTAGGCAGAACTGGAGATTAGTTCCTCTCTCCCCTCAAGAATGATGCTGACTGGTTTTTATAGCACAGGATAGACTTATTTTTATAGCACAGATAAGTTTACTGATAGAGCAAAACATTCCTAGGGAACTTATAAGATTAATAACAGCTTTAAATGAGAACAAATATTAAAGATAGGTATAGTCCCAGTCCCCAGAGGAATGCATCTTATGTCATGATTTCTCTCCAAAACACCTTCCCAGGCTGGCCACTATTCTCAGAGATGCTAACGAGGCTCTAAACAGGAAGGTCTATAGCTAAGTATAGTCCAAGGTTACAGGGAAAATGGGAAAAACTGTGCTAGGTAGACATCCGCAGCAGGGCAGATTGGAGCCTCAGAAGGCCTTCTCCTCCCACTGTTTTGAATTTCTTTCCTCCAAAGAGTGGCACTCCGTCTCTTCCTACACCCAAACCTGATCTGTGCATTCCCATAGAAATAGTTAAAATTATCAGTAACATTCTGTTCCTTTAGAGGAAACAGTTACATGTGGCTATCAAAACAGCAATTTTGGCTACCAGCTATAATTACCCAACAACCACGGTTATCAAAACAACAATGAGAAGCTTGTATAATGAGATATTCCAATGAGATAAATCATCAGCCTAGGGCCCTCCAATTAGATAAATTGTCAGCCTCGGCCCATCTTAAAAACTGTCTTTGCTTTCACAAGTGTGAAAGGTTGTTGTTCCTTGTGATTCTTATTACAAGAGATCTCTGCTTTTGTTTTTGTTTTGTTTTTTTGTACCAGAATTGAATCATCAGGTCCTGAGCCATCAGGACATGATGCTCATCAGGCACTGTGCCACTGAGCTATGTACTCATCCCATGAGATCTCTGTTAAAAAGTTCTGACTAGTCTATATATAGTTACAAATTGAAAAACTGCAAAACAGTTATTTTAATTCAGCTTGGCTGAATAAATCTGAGTGCACTTTGGTTTTATAAACAAATTATCTTAGCCAGCGCACACTCAGCTCCAGGGCCAAGCCACAGCAGACGGGCAGCTACCGACTCATGTAGGAGTGGGTGTCCAGCAGCAGGAGCAGCATCCCTACCCTGGCCTCAGCATCAGCTTGGTTCCCTTGACTTCTGGATCTTTCTGGATCCAGGGCCAAGAATGGCTCCCTGCATAATGTCAAGTTGGGTGCCCAGGCCTGCAGCTCCTCCTGAGACCCCAGGCCATCACACAGCAGCATGAGGAGCCCCTCAGAGGCCCATGCATCCCTGTGTGGTCTGCTGTGCCTCTTGTGGAACCTGAAAGCTCCATGTGACGTCTACCTACAGGGAAAGTGGAATAGGACTTTGGCCAGAGTGAGGAGTGCTGGGCTGGAAGGGGCCTGAAGAGCAGGAGCTGTGACAGGTGTGATGGGGATAGAGCAGGGGTGCATGCTCAAGGGTCACCAGGGCAGTGTAGCTCCAGCTGGCACTCATATGGCAGATGGCCCAGCCCACCTGCAGAGGCTCGGGGCTGAGCACCTTGCGCCTGCACCCTGAGCCTGGCTCCTGCCAAAAGCAGTAGAATCCAAAGCCAAACCAAGACCCAGACCGCTCCTCCACTAGGGGTTCGACCCTAGGAGATTCTTGCAGATTAGCCTGTGGTTGAAGCCAACATATCTGCAAAAGCAGGTGATAGCATTTCACACCCAGGGCAGAGACTGTGCACACATGACTGCTGGCCTCAGCTTTACATGATTCTGAACTGTCAGGGTGTCATGGACTGGCTTTGCCTCAGGCCTCAGATCAGGATCTGAGGCTCATCCTCTCCAGCCCTGATTTTGCTCCATGCCATTGTGGGAACCACAATTGGGCCCCTCTTACAGCAGACACCAGAGCAAGTACCCTGACCAGGCAAAGCCAGGATAGAGGGACAAGAGCCCTGAGCCCAAGTCCTGCTGCCCCACATGGGCACTGGGCCATGTGCACCCTGTGGCCAACTTGATTCACCTGTGCCCAATTCGATCCATTTTACAAAGGGGGATGGCAAGGGTATTGTTGGATTCCACTTAAAGAATTGTTTGTAAAAAGTGCAAATAAAGACTCCAGTGCTGGTACTGTTCGCTTCGTAAGCATCCCCCAAAGCAAAACAAACAAACAAAAAAAACCAAAACCCAAATTGTGTTATGTGTGTTTGTCCATCTGTCTGAACAATCTGCAAACAGTTGCCATACAGCTGTTTTGTTTGAGCTCAACTATTTTTTTCTTCTTTTTTGACTTTTTGGATTTTTCAAACATTTGTCTATAACTTAAATTGGCTTGTAGATATCATTAGACTCAAAGAGATTCTTCCACCCAGATTTCTAGCTGATCAAAATGATGTCAAGACTGGTTTTACAAATATAATACATATTGTTGTCTATATACAATATGGAGATATTGAGTCTTTCACTGGTCAAGAATTATGTGTTAATTTTTATGATCTGGCTCTCATAGGTCATCAAAATTTTGGTAAAATGATTAAATGGGGTCCCCTTAGGCTTAAGTAAACTACCAGAAGGACTTCCCTTGGTGAATAAAAGAGCAGCTGCATAGGAATATTTTCTTCCAGTCTTTGTTCACTAATGAGGCCCCAATAATTTCCATAGCCTTATGGGAGACACACCCCCAATAAGCAGTGCTAAACATATTATTGTGATATGTTTATATTAATCATCATCAAAAGGCTAAGTTTTCTGTGGTTAAAACAACAAAATTTCATTAAATGATTCTCTTGGTACAAAGCTAAATTAAGAGATAAAGATTTCATTCATTATCGCTAATCTCGTGGTATACTAAATGTATTCATGCCTTCTGGCTGTATAGGTTTTCTAAGATACAAAACTAGGATTGTTTATGGTGATAACCTTTAGATATCTGCCTGTCACTTGTGCCCCAGGTACTTGTAATAATAGGTATATGTCAAACCAACATGAGACCACCAGTCAAATGATAGTTTTTTAAAAAACGTATATGATGTGCATGTTATACATGTGTCACTACACTTAGAAACGCTCAGGCAAGAAGCAGTCTAAACAATATCACACAATAAAATTAAAGGCTAGACATTATAAACTTCTGAAGTACATATATAGACAGGTATATTCTCCTGGGATGGCATCTTATCAAAGGATAACAAATGAGAGTTTCTATGCGTCATTTAGTGTCTTCTGATCAGAGGGAGATGTTTGACTAAAAAGGCTATCTATCCTAAGATGGACATTTAAGTGTGTTACAAAGAATGTTATCATGATTGTTGTGCTGACAGACTGTGTATGGCTCTTGATCTCAAGTTTTCTATATAAAACTTTTATAATTTATAATTAAATCCCTGTTAACATTCTATAGGGATTCAACTACCAAAACAACCATGACTGATAAAAAAAACAACAGTTCTCTGGCTATACTTTATATTTCAAAGTGTTTGATATCCAGATGATACTATAATTGTTAAACTCACTGCCCCCACTGCAATACTAATGTCATTGACCTTCTCTTCTGGGCGTTCAACAACTAAAGTTCAAGGACTTGAACTAGAAAAGTAACTGGGTTAAGAGGACAGCCAGTGTTTTGGCCCTGGCCCTCCAAGCTCAATGAAGACCCAGAACACGAGGGAACCTTTTCTATGAGATCCTACAACTTTGGCAAGACATCAATCTCCTGAGCAGGGAGATTTCTAGACCCCAGAAGACAAAAATTAACAAGTGTACAGTGTACCAAAGGAAGGTCACTAAGAGAGAAAAGTCGTTGATCAAGGCGGAGGCGGACCAGGCCTGCGCCTTGTTGGGGCACCTTGGCCAGTGGGAACCTCGTTGGGCCTGGATTCTGGCGTACGGCCGGTGCGAGGGCGGAGGGCGTGGGGATCCTTGACTCGCTCCTGGCGCCTGCCGGAGACCCCGCCTTCTCAGGCCACGCTCGCGCCGCGCCCCCGCGAGAGTTTAGACAGAATCTGCCGCGCCCCCGAGGTCCCGGGTCTGACCTCGGTGGTGAACTGAACCTTTTGGGTGAACCCATCTTACAGGAGTTTCGTTGGATGCCTTAGCTAAGCCGGGCTCCCTTTTACCCACTGCGTTTTGTTCAGTCCTCTCTGCAGCCGCGGTCTCGGGTGGGGAGGGAGCGGCGAAGTCCACATGATTCTGACTGATCGCGAACACGGGTGCTAAACCAGGTTTGCAGGGAGCAGTCAGCCGCCACCGCCAGCACTGCGGTGCGTCCTGGGGTCCCCAGCACCAGGCTAGGCAGAGCGCGCTGCGCTGCAGCCTGTGGGCGCCTGGCGGCGTCGCGGGAGACACCTTTCTAAACCATCTAGTTCCAATTCTGAAACATGTCTAGCCTAGGAGATCTCAATTAAACGATTATGCATTAGTGGTAGTAATTGCTTATGGCGTCGTAAAGAACTTTAGCTCTTAGTACAATAGTTGTGTTCAGGATAATGTTAGTATTTGCTTGCAAGATAAGCGTTCTTTAAAAGTAGCATAAACCTTTCATTGTACTTCTTTTCTTTCTAGTGATTCTTGCCGCCTCTTAGAAAGTGTATGCATGTTTAACACCTTTTCCTAAATGGCACACACTTTAGGGTCCCTTAGCTCCACTCTTTCTCCTAATTTTGATATTTAAATGGAGATGAGATATTTCTAAACATTTCTGGATTCTTGGAAGGAACAAAGCTATACGAATGAAGAAAATGAGTGAAACATTGGTTTGAGTGTGTAGAAAGGTGATCTTTTACAAATATATTGATAAGCAGATGTACCAATAGTTAACAATAGTTAACAGCAGGTTTTTAAATGATTCATGTTTTTCAAGTTGTGCGATATGTGTTACAGTGGCAGGTTCAAAGTTAATGTTGCACTCACGTTAACTTTGCACTAGTTTGCATTTCTTAGAGTGGGTCGGGAGACCTTGGTTGTTGAAGAAGGTGTCTCACACAGTTAAAGTGTATCTGGGCCAAGATTAAAACTAACTAAGTCAGAATATTTTTCTGGAAAAAAACTCGTGGTCACTATAACTAGTTTAAGTTGCCATAAAAATCTGTCATTTTTATTCTTGTGTAACTCCTTCCTAATATATCACAAACTGAAAGGAATCTTATGTTCCTGTAGCTAGCTTAAGGCCAAGACTTAAGATTCTGATGAGTAACCACATGTAGCAAATAGCCTTAATCTATGAGACAGATCTCCAACCTAAGTTCATCCTGATGTATAAAATGAACATATTGAAATAACTATGTGATCTTTCTTATTTTTAGTGGGAAGTAGGCAGTAGAGTTGTGGTCACTTTGTGAAGCAGCCTAACCCGGAACAGCCTTCACTGCCTCTCTGGGGTCTCCAAAAAAAACTGAACTCCACTACCGAGAGCAGATGAACAGCAATTCATGCAAAGGGACTTAGCAGTAACGATGGATCTAAGTTGCCATTGATGATGTTTATTGTAATGAAAGTTTACTCCCAAAATCTTCAAGGAAAAGTTAAGAGATCTATGATTTTTTTCCATCTCAGAAAACTTTATTATTACGCAGAATGTAACATTTTAAAAAATTTAATAGCTTTATTGAGATACAATTTACTTACCAAAAAGTTCACCCTTTTTAAAATGTAGTATACATTTAACAATTTGTAGTAGTTTAATATGTAGAATAAATCAATATTTTTATTATATTCTTAACTATGCAGTCACCATAATCTAATTTTAGACCATTTTGTCATTCCCAGAAGAAACATACCTGTTAGCAGCACCTTTGTCAAATATCAGTGTTCCATATTGATATTTATTTTATATATTTATTGAATTTATTTCTGAGCTTTCAATTTTATTGCCTTCACTTACTTGTCTATCCTTAACCAACACCACACTGTTCTGATGATTGCAGGTTTTTAGTTTTCAAATCTGAAAGTCTGAGCCTTCCAGATTTGTTTTTCTTTTCCAAGATTGTTTTGGTTATTGAATGTCCCTTACTTTTCCAAGGACATAACATCTTACATCATAACTAGAGACAGAATGTTTGCTTTCCATTTAGTGCGTAAGTACTGGCTTTTAATGCACATTATGGTATGTGCATTAATCTAATTAACTTGTACACTGGAAGTATCAGTGTTCTTGTTTTTTCCCAGCTGTATCTTCATTTACAGTTATTATGAGACATAAAAATACGTCCACAAATGTAAAGTTCAATATGAGTATTAATAATGCTAGGTCTATAAATCTATATATTGTATGATAAGGAAATTCCTTTTAATGGTATTCAAAGACTTTTTCAGTATAATATATAGCTATCTGAGAAAATAAAGGAAATGATATCCTCAAAAAAAAAAAAAAAAAGAGAGAAAAGTCTCCTATACTTTCACAGTAAGCAACATAGTCAAGCAAGGCCATGACCCATCCTGATGGGTGACACTGACAGAGGAACTGACTCTGTACATGGTTCCAAAGTAATGCCTGAGACTTAACTGCCCTTGACAGATAGCAAGAGGTTAATTTTAATTAACACAGGTCTCATTTCAACTTGGTCTTAAACATCTAGCAGAAAAGTATAACCAGAAGATACATAAGAACTGCTGTAATAATAAGTGAGATAAAAAGGAGGTTCCAATCAGTGATCTCTTCTGGCCATTTCCAGTTACACTAATAGCTGACCATTGTTATGGGTTATTTAAAAAAAAAATCTACAGGTAGAATCTATAAAAGCTCAACAAGAACCTTTAAATTCTTTACCTAAAATTGCTCTTCAAAGCTACCAAACTCTCCATTTTCCTATAGCTGAAAGTAAAGAGGTTTATGACAAAATATCAGACTCCATCAGTAGAGGAGTCTAAGAGCCAGTGGCTTACAATTGCTATTTAGTTGTAAGAGAAATTTTCCCTAATAATAATACATGGTGTGTACCGCTCTCCCATCCCCCTCTCCATTCTGGGAATTAAGCTGTTACAATTTACCGGAAAACCTGGGCTGCAAGACAAGAACAGACCCCCCCCCATGACTAAGGAATTTGTAAAATGTGCCTTTCCTGAGCTTCTTCTGCCCATATTAGGAAACATCCTCCGCCTCCAACCTTAGACCTCCACGTAGTTATTTCCTCCAATAAATGTAAAAAGCCACTTAAACTAACCAATGCCATCTGCTTCTGTAACCGCGCTTGCAAAGACCCCTCCTCCCTTTGTTCTAAAGCATATAAGCCCTGCTCGGGCCCAACTCGGGGCTCTCTGTTCCTGTGTGCTCAGTGAGCCCCATGCATGCCTGGACAATAAAGACCCCTTGCAAATTGCATGAGCAGGCGTCTGTTGGTGTCTTCCTACACGCGACGGGCATCTCAACCCTCACATAGTCTCTTAAGAACAGTTTGGAGACTGTGCTCTTTTCCCAACTTGCCTTTCTGTACTAGTGCTCATGCTATGAGAGTACATGCTCTAATTTCTCAGAAATTTTGTTTATTGTTGCCTAGAGGCTGCAGAACTACAAGTGATCATACAGATGGAACCAATGATAAATGTACTAGACTCCTTTTACTGAGATCCCCCTTGTAACTGTAATGGCCTAAGTAGCCAGCTGCTTGCTAGACTGACCCCATGCTTGACCCCCGATTCACCTCAAACAGCTAAAGTCCATGTACAGTAACATAATTATTGTTTAAAGGTTCCTTGTTCTTTCTCAGAAAGAATTCAAAGAGCGTTGCCCGTCCCTGCCAGAAACAGGACAGTTACCCAAGCATAATGTCCCTGCTACACCTGTGTATTCCTTGTGGTTTTTGTCTTTATAAGCCCTGCATACAACGGGCTCGGGGCTCTCACTTCTCAGCCTTGAAACAGAGGCGTGAGTGGGGGCCATTGGGCTCAACTATTAAAAGCGCTACTAAATTCTAATTTGGCTGTTTGGGAGTTTATTGTTCTCGGACCTGTCTCAGTAACAACAGTTCAGAACTGCTAAACCATGACACGACTTCTATCTTAGGCCCATCACTTAACTTTCTACAGAAGGCTCCTGACTGCAGTCTCCCCTATATTGACCCTTCTAAGCTTGGGCTAGATGGAGACCACACTAGCCACACTTAGTGATAACTCTTTAAAGGGGATGATACTGTAGTCAGATAAATTAGTTGTAAATATTACAGTCATTCAAACAAGAAAGGGCCCTCAGCACAGAAAAATATTGTGGCCAGAGGCACATTCACTGAAGGCCAGGCTTCTAGAAAAAGAGGAACAACTATACCCACATACTTCCTCCAGGGATGCACAGCATGACTGACATTCTAAACAGGCATCAGTCACCTTGGGTGGGCCACCAAAATCTCCTTAACCCACCCCTTCCAGGAAAGTCCCTGTCTGTCCCATGTGCACTTGCTACATCACTGGGACAGAATACCTGATGCCCAAAATTAAGGAAGGAAAGGCTTATTTAGCTCACAGTCTGTGGAGGTTTCAGTCCATACTTGGGTGGCTCCAAGGCAGGGTGGCACAGGGCAGAGGCTATACAGCTCATGGCAGCAGAACATAGCAAAAGCAGCAAGAGCAAAAGGGAGGAGTGGTGGCAGGCAGCCTCTTCCACTCCCTTACATATGCAAACTATCTGCCCTAGGGCAGTGCAGCACTCACACCCATAATCCTAGAAGCTCGCTCCATGACTGCATGAGGATTGGGGGGAACATGCAGACACAAACTATAACAATGACTTACTTTCCCATTTGATCTCCGCTTAATCACTATTACCAAAGCAATTGTACTTGCTGTAATCTTACTGGTTCACCATAGTTTTGTCCCACCTCACACTCACCTCCTGATTTTCCATTTAATCAATATTACCTAAGGGACTTTGTGGCTCTAAAATATGGGTTTACTTTTCCAGCTGGACCAAGGAAGATGAAGTAGTAGTCAGTGGAAGGAGTGCCTGACCAGGAGAGGCCAGAACAGCTGGCAGCAAGCCTGGGTTGGTGGGCTATCCCAGAAGGGCCACCCTGATGGACAGGCTGGGGCAGCCACCTCACATCCACTTTGTCTCACAGACATAATGTGGCAGAAAGAGCGGGCTCCAGGATGTTGGGGACCCTGGGGTGAGCAGCAGGCAGGTTCTTTGTGGATAGGAGCTCTCTTTCCAGTTTGGTCCTATCATTTGCTGCACATGTAAATTAAAGCCACAATTCTTGGGGCACAGGATGGAAAAAGCATCTTGTGATTGTAAACCGATTGTGCCAACTTGAGTAAGAAGCGCCCAACTAAATTGGATTAGCCAGGCATGGTGGTGCATGTTTGTAAGTTTGTAATCCTAGCACTTGGGAGGCTGGGGCAGGAAGATCTTCACATGTTCAAGGCCAGCCTGGGCTACAAAGTGAGCTCAAGGCCAGCCTGAACTGCATAGTGAGACCCTGGCCCAAAAAGACAAAAAAAAAAAAAAAAAAAATTGAATGAGTATAGTCCTGGGCATGGCTGAATGGATTTACTGAAGACAGAATATTATAGGCAGCTAAATTAGATAAAAATTAATATACAGTCCGAGAGAGCCTGACTTGGAAGGAAAACAGCGAAGGCTGGAGACAGCATTGTGGCTGGAGGTGCACCTGAAGAAGGCAGGGCTTTGAGATTCGAATCACAATGGCCAGATTTGCACATTTCCCTAAGGGATAAATGGAAATTTGAGATCACTCTGTATTTAGTACCACCCCCTTCAGTAAATCCAGATATGCATCAGACACCCAGGTGAGTGACCACCACACCTGGACCCAACCCTTCCCCAAATGTTCTTGTTTTTTGAAATCATAGATAAGCCAAGGTTAGTGGTGTCAGCTATGTACCCTTGCTACATTCTTTGCCTTCCTACTGGATCAATATTTACTAAGCAGCTATACTTGTAATCCTGTTGATTGATTAAAGTTTGACCTGCATTGTACCCACATGGTAACTTTGCTGTCTAAATTATCCCTGACAAAAGACCTTAATTGCAATCCACTTCCAGGACCCTTCCTGTCCCTCAGAAGCTATTCCTATTCCTCAATAAACTTTTCCTATTCTTCTTTGTTCTTTGGAATTCATTCTGTAATTTCAAGGGACCCAGACTTGGCACATCTGATGTCTAGCAGGTTGGGAATTATATTTCTCCTATATAAGTGTGGGTGGTGCCAACAAATAGGCCTATCGACTGAATAGAATAAAGAGAAATGAAAGAAGGCTCATTTCTGATTTCTTCAGAGGAGCTACAGTCCTCACTTTCTCCTTGAAGGTCATCTGGCTTCCAGCACAAACTCCTCGGTCTTCCATCACAGACCCCTTGGCCTAATATTGTTATAGACAGCTGAGTTAGTTAAAAATATTGTAGGCAGTCAGATAGGGCTGCGCCCTGGAAGGAGCCAACACAAAAGATAAGACACCTGTGGGCCAGACCTCAAGACAAGGAGGGCTAAACAGGGGCAGCCACATATCCCCTGAATGTAAATGTCATGACAAAAGTAACAACCACCTTCGAAGAGCCAGGAAGTCACTGGCCTGATCTCCCACAAAAAAGCCCAGCTCTACATTCATGCCCACTTGCTACGTGACTCACTTCCCCATTTGATCTCAGTCCACTCAGTCTTACCTGGACAATTATGCCTGTAATCTTATTGATGGACCATAGTGTTGTCCATTTCCCCTACCTTGGACCCGCCTCACCTCATGGTTTTTCCCTATAAAGTCCCTAAAAAAGACAGAGTCGGGGGTAACCCACTCAGGCCCCCCTTCTGTCCCCCTCTTGGACAGAAGCTTTCTTTCTCTCAGTAAATATATTCTGCTCTTAACCTCCATTGTTCCTAAAATTCATTCTTCGGTTTTAGAGAACACGAACTCGTCTGATATCAGTCAGGTTGGGAGATTTATTTTCCTGTATCAATATGAGCTTGCAAGGGACACTGCATTGAGCTCCAGACCTTTGACCTTTGACCAAATCCTTCAGATCTCCAGCACCCAGGCAGCCCTTTTGCATTCTTCCATACCTGACTCTGTAGTGGGCCAGCATAAGCCAACTTTGTAAATCCTTATATATTTGTATGTCTTGCATTAAATCTGTTTCTCGCTAATACAGATCTCCTTTACACCAGAGAGAAGAAAGCCCTGGAAATATAGAACAGATCCTGAAGAAAAGACTCAGACTTTCAGAGGGCAGACTTGAAGCGATGGAGATATTTCCAGTCCACAGGCATGTTGTTGGGTGGCTCCTTTTAAAAGTGGCCAGATAAATGTTACCGGGTTGTTGGTCTGTCCTTCTGGAGTTGGGTTCCAGATTCTCCTTGAACAAAGAACTGAATGAAACAAGCAAAAAGCAGTGGCACAGTTTACGTGAAAAAGTAAGTGAAGAGCAAGGGAGAAACTGGTTCTGCACAGCCAGCTTGGGCCGAGTACAAGAGGGAAAAGTGAGATAGTGTTATACCCTGGAGAAAGCAGGACAAGCCATCATGAGGCAAGCCATGACAGCAAGCTCCTCTTGGTGTCTCTGTCCTTTTATACTGTCCATATCTCAAGGAAATCCAGGAGAGCTTCTACATATAGGTCCTGAGAGGTGGTGCTGGGATTCCATCCCTCATGCTGATGTTAGGTCTAGACCATCCTTCTCAAAACCTGCTTGAGTTCTCCTAAGAAGTCTATGTGCAGGGCTTTGGGAAGTGTTCCTTGTATATGCTCTGGGACCTTATGTGTAACAGATCACACCCACTTTCCCAGCCAGCTTTGCCACACCCTAATCACCTATGTCAAGAGGATTCGATATCCCATGGGCCTCCTGCCTCTACTTTAGTCTATAAACCTAAGGTGGAGCCAAGGAAAACAGGGCAGTGGCAGAATTTGGTCTTTGTCCCTGGTTCCTGGCGCAAATCTCTTAACACCTTTGGAATTTATAGACTGATCAGAGGGTCTTTTTTTATTAAGGAGATGACTGTTGCCTGGGGCTCCAAGTGGCTTCTGAAAGGACTGGAATGGGTGAAATTTTCAGCCCCACTCCTAACCTCCAGGAAAGAGAGGGGCTGAAGGCTGAATTAATCACCAAGAGCAGGTGATGCAGATTGGAGAAAAGTCTCTTAGGGATAGCTTCAATGCTTGGATCACCTTCAAGGAAAACCAAGTTTCAGTCATGGCTTCCCATTGGTAGCTTTTGTTCCGCCTTCTAGACAATACAGAATAACTTATTCACTATTAGATCAAAGGGGAGAGAGAGGGATGACTGAGTGGGTTGGGAGGCGAGGGCACAGGAAAGAAGAAGTTGGATGGGAGTCACACGGGAGGGGCTGGGTTGTATGGGAGAAGTTGCCACCACATCTCTAAGAACCAGGGAGCCCGGAGTCACAGAGGAGAGCTTGGGAGAAACTGGCAACTCAGGAGGAGAAGAGGGTGGAAGTGAAGGTCCTACAGACAGCTGAGTTAGGTAGAAATATTATAGATAGTCTGATAGGGCTGAGCCCTCAAGAGTTGATGGAAGAAATAAAAACTCATTAAAACTGTAGCTGGAGGTGCATCTGTTGGAGGCCAGGCATCAAGATAAAGTGACCAGGCCTAAGATTAGTGGTAACACTTGGTCTAATAAAGTCTAGATAGACAATAGTCATCTCAGTGGGTGACCAAGACTCTTTGACTCCTCCCTTCCTGAAACGTTCTTTGTTTCTTCCGTGTACACTTGCTGCATGACCTGCTTCCTCATTGGATCAATATTACCTAAGTGACTATACTTATAATTTTATTGGTAGATCATAGCTATAACCTAGGTTGTACCCATGTGGTTGAGCTTTATAAAACTTCCCATGAGAAGTGAGAGGTCCTTGGCAACCCACATTCCAGGTCCCCTCTGTCTTTCTTAAGCAGAGGCTATCTTTCTCTCAATCAGTATCTCCTACTCTTAACCTCCTTTGCTCTTTAGAATTCATTCAATTTTGGGGAACACAAACTCAGTGTATTGAACATCTAGCAGGTTGGGAGCTATAATTTTTCCCCTATATCATTTGGAGGTCCTTGTTATAGTTTGGGGTTATTTTGCTAGGGGAACACATAATACAGGACAAATATTTTATAAAATTATTTATAATAGTCACCTAAAGAATCATTTACAAGAGAGTGCAGGAAATCTGTCCACACACTATAGACCAGAAATCCAGCTGAGAGCCTGGATCCTGTGATAATGTTCTACATGAGTCCAGCTGAAAACCTAGAGCCCATAACAATGCCTCCCATGTATCCAACTGCAGGTCCAGAGCCCACAACACATTTCATGCAGCCCTATTTCATAGATCTACACTGGGAAGGCCCAAAGGTCAGTGGTGGAATCTAGGAAGTCTGTGCCAGCAGGATGAAGGATCTGTGCTAGCAGGCTGAGAAATCTACAGTGGAGCCAGAGACCTGCACTGGAGCCAGGAAGTGATGCTCAAAGTAGGAACCAGAGCTCCCCTGAAAAATACCACAGCCATCCTCAGCAACAGTGAGGTCCCAAGCTCCTCCAATGGTGAAGACAGCTGAGTTCCCATCAGGAAAGCCAACGCACAAGCTTCTCCAGGAGACTGGCAGTGCACCATCACACAGTCCTCCGGCAAGCCTCCCACACCCAGCACCACGCTTAACTCAGTTCAGCTGGCGGTTATAAGTTGACTCCCAGCTGTTAATCCACTACAGTCCTTATATCATCTCCTATACCAAAGGGACTTCTTGAACTAAGCCTCCCGTATCACTAGATGTGGGACCCAGTGCAGGCTGCAGTTCTCAGACTCAGGCTGAGTGGTGGAAGAGGAGGCTAATACCTTCTGTCATCCTCACCCTGTGGGTCTTTGTTCCAGGTTTGCTCAAGACGGTGAAAGGTTAGGCCACTGCAAAGCCTGGCTCTATAAAGACTCATGGAGGAAGGGAGAGAAATGTTTGCTCTTGGGTCAATGTTGAGATGGACTGCTATTATGCTGTTATGGCCACACACCACACACACACACATACACACACACACACACACACACACACACACATGGCAATTCTAAAATGAACTATAATATTAAATATGGCATGCTACTTCCTGCATGACAGAAGCTCAAAATTCTTTCTTACGTTTTATCATGGCTGCAAGAGTTTGAAAATGAAAAGATCATATTCTCCCATAATTCGAAGCATGATTTAGAGGAAAATTTGTCACCAGCAAATGAAAAAAATGCAGCTTCCCTTTGCTGTCTTGGAGAGGTAATTTAACACAAGTGACAGCTGAGACTCGGGGCAGAACAACGCAGAGATGCCTGTGTGCTGGTGCTGGGGGATCCTCCAGTAACAGCAGAAAGGCAGCTAGCTGGCGTATAAGGTACCAGCTAGCTGCCTTCCTGCTCTTACTGGAGGACTCTGTGGGGCTTCTCTCCAGTTCCTTGGTGTCCAAGCAAAGAACTGGGCAGAATACACAGGAAAGGTGGTGGAGGTGTAAATGCACTAAAGGTGGAAAGGAAGTATGCTTTGCAGAGTGAGAGCGTGCTGGTGAAAAGGCTCACAGCTGCCCCCAGGATGAAGGAAAGGGGTCTTTTGTTTTCCAAATTCCCGGATTATTTCTCCTTCATGCAAATAAAGCACCAGGATGCTTATCCTATCCAACAACCACTGTGCCTCAGCTGCTGCAGACAGACCTATTGAAAAGCTCGCTTGGTTTCCAGACCTGTGCAAGGAACTCTGTCTTTGGCTTGGTTGTGCCCACATGCAGATGAAGGTTTGAAAAGAGCTGCGAAAGGTGTGAGATTCAAATGAAGGATTTGAAACAGCACTTTTCTGATTGGTTCTGTGTGCAGTGGTGATGATGTCATTGTATGGGTAGTGTCCCTTACCTCGTTGCCCCATCTTACTGGGATGCAGAAGGGAGGGAGAGAGAGGGCATCCACTCGGGCCGGCCGTCACGGTGTGGCTTGCAGTGGGTGAGGGGATTCACACACTGCTCTGTTGATCTCCTTAATTTCTATATGGCAGCTTCTGTTTCCTCAGATGGGCCAGAGCCACATTTCAGTTCCCACAGGCCCTTCTGGAGCTTCACTACCCCCCACTGAGAGGTTGTGTCTGTGTTCTCTGTTCCTTAACCAAGGGGAGCTTTTGTGACTGAAGCAAAAAGACAATTCTGTATGGCCACCAGGCCTCCTCCTGGCCTTCTCTTGACACCTTGGCCTGAGAGCCCTGAGCCACTGTCTGAGGAACTGGTGACTCTGGAGCAGTGGTCCCAAGGTGCCTGTGAGGAGCCGTCCTGGCTGGGGAAGCAGAAAGGCCAGAACTGCCTGGCTCTGGCCCAGGCCATCTTCATCCCCACGGAGCCAAGTGGCCGGTTTGTAAGCTCCAGCTGAATCATGATTGTTGTTTGGGGCTGGTATATTATCTATCTGTTAGACCCTCTCAGTTCGAGCTGTTTTAGAGACTAGGAGGCAGTGCACAGAGAAAAGGAATTCGCACATCTTCCCTACTGTGTGCTCAGGGGGTCTGATTTCCAACACCTCAAATTCCCGGGCCAATACCTGTAACTGAGAGGCTAAAATACTTTTCATTTTTTATTTTTATTTATTAATGTATTTGTCTTTTTGAGAAGTTGCTATGCAGTTCAGGCTGGCCTTGAACTCACCATGTAACCCAGGCTGGCCTCAAACTCACAGCAATCCTCTTGCCTCAGCCTCCTGAGTGCTGGGATTATAGACATGTTCTTCCACACTCAGCTAACATGGATTTTTAGACGTTTTCTTTTTATTTTGTATCAGGAATTGAACTCAGGACCTCATGCTTGCCAGGCAGGCACTGTACCACTGAGCTATATCCCCGGCCCTGGATTTTTAGAAGTTGGGATTGTTTTATCCCTAGTACTGCAAAAAAGGATTAATTCATTTGTTCACTCATTCATTCATTCATTTTAAGGATAAACTGCTTTTCTAGCTTCCTTAGGCTGACAGCATGAGCCCTACCCCAGGCTGAACACTGAGGAGAAGTCAATTCCCAGGCTCCCCGCCAAAGCTTGACTACATCTATACATACGCATGTTCTCATGTTTCTCCTGCCTCTTCTGTAAACTGGGGTGCTTCTAAGCATTGGGGCAAGGAGGGGTGACTAGACGTCCTCCCAGTTTCCATTTTTATTGGTTTTCCTCACAGTCTTGGTAGTGGACAGACAAAAGAGAATAGAGACACAGGGCCCAAGATCTAGGCCTTGGGCCAAGCCTGGCCAGCAATATTCCTCGTGCTTTGGGTCAGGTCATTTTGTTGTTAGATTACTAAGGGTTTTTAAATATATGCATATAGGGCCAGGGATATGGCTCAGCAGCACAAGCACCTGCCTGGCAAGCACCAGGCCTGAGTTCGATTGCCGATACCAAAATACATAAATAAAATACATGCATGTATTTGTGGGAACCCCTCATCCCCATGGCGCTGTAGATCAAACCCAGGACCTGGCTCACGCCAGCCAGGTGCTCCACAGCCCTTTCTTGGTTCTCAGTCATAAAAATATGATTAACATCCAGGAATCAAAATGTAGAGGGAAAACAGCCAAGTGTCACCTCTCTGTATGATCACATCCTCAAAAGGAACTACTCACACAGAGTTTCATGAAAATTCTTTACAGAATTGGGTAAAGAGCCTGAGGTTATAGCTCAGTGGCCCAGCGCCGGCCTGCCAAGCACGAGGTCGTGAGTTTGATGCCCAGTACCAAAAAATAAATGAAATAGAAACTGGGTAAAGAAAACAACAAGCCGCGGGGAGACCCCAGGAACTAGCCCAGCAGGAAGCGGTTACAAAGCCCAGCCCTAAGAGCAAGCATATCAGCGGCTTGCACGGACAGAGCCCAGGTACAAGGGGCCACATGGGGCACGCCCCAGCCGCTCTCAGCCAGGGAGGAAGAGACACCCCTTCCCAAACACTCCCCTCCCCCAGCTCAGTCCCTGCTGTCTCTCAGGGCTGCGCCCAGCTGCTTGCCAGGAACTAGGGGGATGGATGTTGGGGGAGGGGCCGCAGCCCAGAGGGAGTCTGGGGTTAAAGGAAAAGAGGCAACCTGCTCGACCTCGGAGGCACTTGCCTGGGGCTCAAGTCTGCACGGAGTTGCCCTAATTTAGGGATTTAGGCTTAATTAGGCTGTAAGTTAAAGAAAGCTTTTGAGCTAAAAGACGTTACAACAGTCCCTAAATAATGAGTAACATCTAGCTCAAGTAAAACTATTAACTCAGAAGGTTGCAGTGAAAAATTTCTTCAAAGCCCCATCTTTGTTCAGAGCTCCCATTTTTACCCAGCTCTTCACAAATTACAGCTTTGATCCAGATAGCCAAGAGCTGAAACTTTTTGAGCACTGACATGACACAATAGAGAACTGCACGCCATGAAATTGTTTCTTTTTTTGCGGTACTGGGGATTGAACTCAGGACCCTGCGCTTGCTAGGCAAGCGCTTATTCCACTGAGCTATATCCCCAGCCCCCATGAAATTGTTTCATGCACAAAATTGCTTACAATATTGTAAAATTATCTTCTATATAAGATGGATATGAAACATTCAATGAATTGTGCATTTCGATTGGGTCTCATCCCCAAGGTATCTCACGATATACCTGCTAATATTCCAAAGTCAAAGATCAAAAATTCTAATCCAGCTCCAAGCATTTCAGATGTGGCATAGGCAACCTGTACCCTAGATACTTCCATGGCAGGTAAAATTCTGAGATGCTCCTCAAGACTGGGGGCCACCAATGGACACACACCTATGCTCAGTTGTTCAGTCTAATGGGAGCTGAGGGCCGGTGTCTGCAGGGGCCAGCTGGTGGGACTGGGTTACCTTAGGCATTTGGGTAGCTACAGGTAGGCAGTGTAGGGATAGAACTGCACTGCTGGACACTTAGCCAGAACCAGAGGGGCCCCACCTGAGGGCGAGGGTCAGAGAGAGTGGCCACTTGGTGTGGGTAGGAAGGAATGCGGCTACAACAGGGAGGCACCTGCGGTAAGCGGAGATAGCCTGTCCTTGTCCACCACACCGGTACCCATGATCCCCCTCACCTGTGGGGCTGGGGAGAGTTCATTAATGACTATATAGGTTTCAGATTTGGGGACGACAAGGGATTCATTCTTTTATAGTAAACACTTTGTGCAGGCTCTGGGCAACAATCCCAAGTCAAACATACTAACATGTGTTTCTGCAGTGGTGCATGTAAGTATTCTTATCAAGGGGGTAAAGAATGTAAGAAATCACAGGTCAGTTGCTTTGCTGTGAAATGGATTTGCTCCAGACCCAAGGAGCGATGTGGCTTGAGGGTCGTCTGGATTTCAGAACTGCTAAGAAGGATGTGCACCTTGATCCTGGACAGAGGCTCTTGGGCAGGAGGAGGCCTGTGGTCCTCCCAGGGACAGGCCTGGCCAACTGGGGCTGGGGATCCCCACAGAGCCAGGGACACCTTCGCTACAAGAGTGGCAGGCACAGTTGGTAAAGAGCCTGGTGCAGGAGCAGCTTTTGTACTTTTGTGATTTATGTAGATGCAGGCACTGCATGATTCTGCTTTGCATCATTGTAGTGATTTTTGCTTCGTTTTATTTTCGCCATATCCCTCTCCACAGAACAGACTTGCTTTGAGCCTGATAAGAAATCAGGCTGGACACAGAGCTCCTCAGGAAGTGGATTTCTGTTTGCTGCGGAGTGTTAATTAGAGCTGTGCTGTCTTGATTATGGATCATCACTGTTTTTATGGGGTTTTGCTTACCCCTCCACATATTCGTAATGTGGAGTAACAGCCAGGAATGTAGTTTTGCATATTGGGGTATTTTTTGTATTTTTTTAAATTTTTTTTACCAAAATAATAAGTCCAGCTTGGTTAGGAAAAGCTAAAATTCTGTATTCCTGGCTAGCACGTCAACACATGTAAACAGTCTCTCTCCCCCTGTCCTTTCTCTCTCTCTCTCTCTCTCTCTCTCTTTTCTTTCTTATTGAGATATAACCCAGAGCCTTACACATGCCAGGCAAGCGCTATACCCCTATGCTACATCCCCAGCCTTATTTGTGCTTTATTTTGAGACAAGATTTTTCTAAGTGGCCTAGGGTGTCCTTGAACTTGGTGTCCTTCTGCCTGAGCCTTCCAAGTAGCTTGGGTCACAGACATACACCACTGTGCCTAGCAACAACAGTTACACTTTATGAACATGAAGTGTGAAAATAAATTTCTATTCCAGTCAGGGCAGGATTAGGGAACATGTGATTCAGGCTTTGAACTCACTGTGGCCCAAACTTGCCTCAATTTTATGGTGATCCTTCTGCCTCAGCCTCCTGAGTGTTGGGGTTAAGGTGTGTGCCACCACACCTGGCTTCCATGCTAATACATCTATAAAATCTAAGTAAGATGAATGATTTCTAGAAAAAAAAATGAACGAATAACCCAAACTGACTAAGAAACACCACACACACAACTGAATACACTAAGAAAAATAGAAATAGTGAAGAAAAATTTCTTTTAAAAGCAAACTGTTCTATTAAAAGCATCATACCACAGCACTATATGCATATACATGTTTAGAGAGGCAAAACTTGTAACAACTAAATCTTGGAAACAGCCCAAATGCCCATTAACTGATGAATGAATAAGGAAGATGTGTTTTTTTTATATACAATGGAGCACTACTCTGCCATAAAGAAGAATAAACTTGAGCCATTTCTAGGTAAATGGATGCACCATGAGACCATAGTCTTAAGTGAAATAAACTGAACACACATGTTCAAATATTGCAGTTTTTCTCTCGTGTAAGAAACCAAAATTATAGATAAGGACCAACATGTATAATAGATATTGGGAAATGAGAAGAAAATGTTCAAATGGGGAGGAGAAAAAGGAAGCAGGGAGGGGGCAAGGAAGAAGAAAACGAGAAAAGGAAGAAAAATGAAAACAGAACTTTTGTAAATAAGAACGGAAACAGGGGTTGAAGGGAGGGGAGAGGAAGGGGGGGAAGAAGCAAGATATGTCATGTACAGGTATAAATTCCCTACGTTGAATGTTATCATTATATATATCTAAAATATACCAATACAATATTTTTTTATTTTTAAAAGTAAAAGAACAAAAACATTAACAAAGAGACACAAAGTAGCACAACCAAAACTGAATTATAGACAGAGTGACAGGGAATTAACAATGGTGTTGTATTACATATTGATAACTTCAAAGTGTATGCGCAGGAAAACACATATAGACATATAAGACTGATCGAACAACTAATCCTTAACTGTTCCTTACAATAAAGCAACATAAGTCAATAATACCAATACAATTTTAAAGAGAAAAAATAATAAAAATAAACTATTCTAGAGCCCGGCATGGTAGGACATCTTAGCGCTTGGGAGACTAAGGTAGGCAGATCCCCACAAGTTCAAGGCCAGCCTGGACTACACAGTGAGACCTTGTCTCAAAAATAACAACAATAACACAACATAACAAAAAAAGAGAAAAAAGTGAACTATTCCAAAGTTACCATTTCTAGCCAGGTGTGATGGTGCACATAGTAATCCCAACACTGTGGGAAGCTGAGACAGGAGGATTGTAAATCTGAGCCTAGCCTGGGCAACTTAACAACTTAACAAGACCTTGTCACAAAACAAAACATTATATATATATATATATATATATATATATACATACATATATACACACACACACACACACACACACACACACACACACACATAGATACATACATAGAGAGAGGATATATATATATATATAGCCTAAATTTTACCCAGGTTAAATTCAAAAGTTTTAAAAACTAGAAAATTACTTTTAGGGAAAAAGAGTTTGAAAAGCTCTCCAGTTCATTAATGATGCATAAAGTTTTTGTTTGTTTGTTTGTTTGTTTTGAGACAGAATCTCCCTATGTCATTCAGCCTGGCCTTGAATTTGAAGAAATTCTCCTGCCTCAGCTTCCTGAGTGCTAGGATTATAGCTGTATACTACCATTAGCTACTAATTATGCATATGTATGTACCAAAACAAATAAAGTAGTTACTCAACTTTAAAAACCCATAGGTCAATTTTAGTTACAATAATGGTATTTATCATCTATTTTGCCTAAACAAATTACCCAAAGTAGGGAGGGAGGGGAAGGAAAGGAATTAAGATGTGATGTGTGCATGTACCAGCTCTCCACAGTGAGTGTAATCACTATGTGCTGCAAGCACGTACGAATTCAGATTTAAAAATAAATAAAACAGAAAGCCTTAAAACATTACCCCAAATTTAGTGGCTTAAAGCAACGCATGTGCGTTATCTGACAGTTTCTGTGGGCCAGGAGTGAGGCATACTGGTTGGTCCCCTGTGAGATTTTGGCTTGTAGAGGGTATCTTCTAACTACATCCTCACACGGTCAGCCTCCATTGCCTCTCCCCTCCCCGCCCTCCTCTCGCTCGCTGCCTTGCTCTCTCGCTCTTTCTCTCTCTCTCAGTACTGGCCTTTGCACTTCCAGCACTTTTTATTTTTGAGACAGGTTCTTGCTAGATCACTAAATTGCCCAGGCTGGGTTTGAACTTGACATTCCCCTACCTCAGTCTCTCCAAGTGCTAGGATTACAGGCACGTGCACCATATGTAGCTTCCCATCCAGACTGTATTAAGACTCAGTCTGATAAGACCATACTTTTTTTTGTGCGTTTTTTTGCACGTTGTTGTTTTGAGGCAGGGTTTTATTACGTAGCTCAGGCTGGCCTTGAACTCACTATGCAGCCTAAGCTGCCCTCAAACTCATGATCCTCCTGCTTCAGCCTCCCAAGTGCTGGGATTGTAGGTGTGCACTACCATGCCTGGCTTCTAAAAACCCCATTTTAATTTAATCATCTCTGTAAAGACCCTGTCTCCAAATACATTGACATTTTGAGGTCCTGGGCATTAGGGCCTTATATATGAATTTTACTGGGGGCTGAGGACATTGTCCTAGCCATAATCATGGAAAATGAGTCCCTGGGAAGACCCTCTTCCAGACCAAGTGGGACTCAGAGGCAAATGACTGGAATTACACAGTGAAAAGTGATAAGCCACTGGAATAAGTTCTGGGCCTGTCTGTTCAGGGTGGGTTTGTTGAAGTGGGTCAGATCTTGACCCGTCTCTAAACCTTGAACCCTTTCAGGCTTTGGGGTGCTGAAGGCTCCTCCTAAAGGTGGTTTCTATGTTCTTCCTGTCCCGAGCAAAGAACTCATCAAGTGCAAGTGGCAGCAAAGTTTTACTGAAGATAGGATAAGAAACAGCTCTGCAGAGTGAGTTTGGGCCGAGTGAGACTAGGAAAAGGAGTGCACCCTACAGTGTAAGGGCAGCCACCATGCAAGAGGGCATGCAGTGGTCAACACACAGTGTGGCCCGGCCTTGTTGAGTCACCAACTCCTCAGCCTGCCAAAAGGTAGAGGCCTCCTATGGAAAGCTGCTTGAGTTCTCAGGAGAAGCTCACATCCGGGGCTTTGAGGACTGTTCTGTGCATGTGTTGCAGGATCTTGTCATGCCTCCTTTCTCAGTCAGTTTTAGCCGCGCCCTATCTTCCTGTCTTAAAAGAGTATGCTGGAGACAGATTGTCAAGGGCCCTAAATTCAAGGTGAGTCTTCTCCTTCTCTTCTTTCTCTTCCTCCTCCTCTTCCTCCTTTCTCCTCCTCTTCCTTCTCCTTCTCCTTCTCCTCCCTCTTCCTCTCCTTCTCCCCCGCATTTCTCCTTCTTTTGTTTTTAGTACCCAGAGCCTTTGCACTGAACTACATTCCTGACCCTCTTAAAAATATTTTATTTGGAGACAGGGTCTCAATAAATTGCCCAGTGGGACTTGAACTTGTGATTCTCCTGGCCCCACCTCCCAGAGTGCTGACATTGCATCACGCACCTTTGCACCCAGCTATGGTCAGTATAGTTTCTGTTGTCTCAGGTCAGCTCTCCCAGCAGTGGTTACTTTAGTTCCCTCTTGCCTCAGCCAAGGCCAGGACCAAAATCATCCTGACGGTTGGGCAGAAGGCCAGGGGAATGCACATTCTCAGGAATCAAATTTCCTTTCTCAGATCAGCAAATCCACCCTCTTCCCAGGGAAAAGACAGTGGGGTGAGATCTCCAGTGTGTGAGAAAACAAGCTAGGAAAAGAGGAGGCTGCATTTGCAGCTCCTTGTCCTAGCAGCCCTGCCCATGGCCACACAGGGTTGTCATTCCCACCAAGAAAGTATTCAAGGTGCCTGTCACTGTTGGGCCAAAATTCAGGGACCTCTGACCATCACCATTTGTCTTGGTTACTTTTCTCTTGTTGCTGGGACAAAATATCTGATGCCCAAGATTCAGCAGGAAAGGTTTATTTAGCTCATAATTTGTGAGGATTTCAGTCCATACTCAGCTGGCTCCAAGGCAGAGTGGCACACGGCGGAGGGCAGCGGTTCATGGTGGCAGAAAATAGCAAAAGCAACAAGAGCAAAAGAGAGGAGGGGCAGCAGAGAGCAGGGCTCCTTCCCTTCCTTACATGCTATGCAAACTACTCACCCCAGGGCGGGTGCGGCGCTCACACCCATAATCCCAGCATTGGAATGTGAATCAATAACAAACTCTAGAAGCCCACCCCATGACTGCATGAGGCTTTGGGGGGACATCTAGACACAAGCCATAATACCATTGTAATTTACTGAACTGGAAGCAAGATGGGAATTGAAACAAAATTATGATCATCATATTGAGGTCTTCCTAAAATTGGAAAAAAAATTTTAAAAAATCAATAGTAAATTAGAGAGTTTGATATATTGTTATATATAATAATCAGTAACTTTTAATATGCTTTCAATAATTAGTCAGGAAATATGAACCCAAATACATATAATTCATGAAGAAATACATAACATGGAATCCTCTTAAAGTTAACATGCACAATGACATCTCTCTTTTACCATTCATCACATTAGCAAGCAAAGGGAAAATTTGTACTGTCACCTTCATAGCTGCTGTAAAAACATGTCATTATTTATAACTAATTTTAGAAGCAAAATCCAAACAAAGGAAAGATATTTCTTAACATGGTAAAATATTTATTGTGGAAACACATGAATACCACCCCAAGAAAATAAGCAATGGCTGTTGATTAAAGTTTTTTGTAGCAAGGGTCCCTCACTGTCACTTGTGTTTGGCAGAGCCTCTCAGACAGGTGAGATGTGGGGGTGTGGGAAGGGAGTGGGGTAGCGAGGCGCACAGAAGCCTGGGGGCAGTGGCCCGAAGAAGCTGGAGGCAGTGAGCTGGAAGCCTTTCAATGGGATGAATCCAACAGATAGATTTTAAGCTCTCATGTACGGCAAATAAAGAATTGCAAGCATAGATGCAATGGTGAACGAAAAGCAACTACTTTCATTGAAGATAGCAGAAGAGTGTGCTCAGGGCAACTCTATTCCAGCAAAAAATGAAAACTATGGCACAAATAGGAAAGTGGTACTGGGATGACAGGGAAAGCAATACGCACCCAGCAAAGCAGGCTTTTGGGTTTCTAGGATGAGCACTTAAGCCTGGGAGCCTCTTGCTGGGTCTCTAGGTAAGACTTTTGGGAATAATTAGCAGAGTGTTGGGTCATCCTGAGTGAGGGGCTTTCAGCAAGGATGCCTGTTCCAGAGTTCACCCTGATTAAGTTACATGCTACCATGCTGCTGGTGGGTTTTTCTCTCAAACCAACAAAGAATTCAACAGCAGAGAGTAAGAGAGAAATGCGCAAAAACATTTACTGGAGAATGAAAGCAAAAAGCTCTCAGTACCAAGAGGGGACCCAAGCAGGTTGCTGTGGGGACTTTGTCTAGGAGTTTCTATACAAAAAATGACTACATCTCAGGCTACTCTGGACCAAGTTGCGGTCATTTAATGGGATTATAAGCAGGCAAGTTTGACTAGAAGTGGGCCTATAGCAACTTGGGGTATGTAGTAACTATACTTTGACAAGTGCCATCGATTACAACTTTTCTAAAATTATCAGCACAAGCAGAACAAGGGCACCCTTCAGAAGGTGCACATAGAAGTACTGGTTATCCATTACTTTGTTTTAAATAACTTTCCTGGACAGGAGGATCCCACTACTCTAACATGGGACCCTTGTTCATTGGGCCTCTGGAATCCTGGCCTTGACCATCGGATCCCCATCCTGGGGCCTGGCTTTTTGCTAGCTCTCAGTCCAGGCTCATCTTATCTTGTCCTTCACTGGGTCATCTTGACTCCATCAGGGCTGGCTTTTCCCTGGCTGCCTTCCTGCCTGCTGAGCTCCTTCTGCCTAGAACGGCCTCCTCCCCTCATGGGCTGTTCCCATTCCAGAAAGCCTTCTCACCTTCCCTCGGAACCATGCTCATCCTCAACATTTTCTAATACACATCATTCTTTCGTGGACCTGAGTGTTTCAATCACTGTTGTGTGCCTCTTTTCAGGGCAATGACAGCTAAGCCTTCAAAAAATGAAACACAAGCCCCATTGTGCATGAGGAAGGCTCACAGGTTTATCTTCTCCAGGTCGCCCACTGTTTCCTCATTTCAACATGTAACAGTGGAAGGAGGCCTGGCCCTGGATGTTGCCCAAGCTCCAATGGCTAGACAGGAGTGGTCTGCCAAAATGTTCAATATCATCTGTCATTCGTGAAATGCAAATTAAAATAACACCGAGATTCCATCTCACCCCAGTAAGAATGGCTGTCACGAAGAAATCAAACAATAACAAATCCTGGTGAGGCTGTAGAGAAAAAGGACCCCTTCTACTCTGCTGGTGGGAATACAGGCTGGTGAAAGAACTGTGGAGAGCGGTTTGGAGATTCCTCAGCAAATTAGGACTAGAGGTCCCATTCAACCCAGCCACCCCCCTTCTGGGTATTTTCCCAGAAGAACTAAAAGCATCATATCACAGAGATCCATGTGCACCCATGTTTATAGCAGCAAAATTTGTAATAGCTAAATCATGGAAGCAACCCAAATGCCCATTCACTGAGGAATGGATAGAAAAGATGTGATATTTTTATATAATGGAATATTACTCAGCTATAAAGAAAGATAAACTCAAGGCTTTTATAGGTAAATGGACACAACTAGAAGCCATACTCATAAATGAAATAAATCAGACCTGCATGTGTAAATACTATATTGTCTCACTAGTGTAAGAATCTGAAAGAGTAAATAAAATCTAGGAAGTACAACAGACATTGTGAAAGGGAAGGAAACTGCTCAAAAGGAAAGAACAACTGGGGTGAGAGAAAATAGAAAAGAAAGAAGGGGGAAAATACATACATATGCATACACAGGATAGCAGGCATCATTGTACTACTGACTTTTATTGCTCTGTTGAAAGGAACAGTGAATGTTTAAGTGTTTGATCAATCTTACATCTCTATATTTGTTTATCGAGTAACCAATTGGAAGATATCAATATGTAGTACAACAACCATTGTTAATTTCCTATCACCTTGTCTGAAATTCTGTATTGCTTGTATTGTTTTTTTGTTATTTTCTAAATGTATATGTCTGTGTTAATATGTTTTCATTCTTTTATCTTTAAAATAAAAAATGAAAAGAATTGAGCAAAAACTACAGAACATTTTAGTTTTTACTTTTTGTCTTTTGAGACAAGGCCTTGCTATGCAAAGCATTTATTGGAGAGTGAAGTGGCTTTGAGCTCACTTTGTAGACCAGGTTGGTCTTGAACTCACCATGATCCTCCTGCCACAGGCTCTCGTGTGCTGGGATTACAGGCTTGTGCTACCATACCCAGCTCAGAACATTTTAAAGTGTGTATTCTTAGTTGCCTTGTTTTGTTGATACTGGGGACTGAACCCACTGTCTTTGTACTGAGCTACATCCCTATCCCTTTTTGTTTCTTTAAAACAAGGTCTCAATAAGTAGCCAAGTTGCTCAGGTAGGCTTGAATTTGCGATCCTCCTGTCTTAGCTTCCAAGAGTACTGGGACTATAGGGATGTGCTATCACACCTGGCTCTCCCATGTACCCCTTAAGCTATCTCTAGATGAGTTTTAATACCTGAAAACATCAATGCTATGTGAGTTGCTGCTATGCTGTACTGTTTATGGAATATATAATTTACAGTACAAGGAAAATGTCTGACATGGTGCAATTTTTTTCAAGTGTTTTTCATCAGCATTTGGCCAAAACCACAGATGTGGAACCAGAGGGGATGGAGAGCTGACTATGGCTGTAAGTTTCATTTTTTGTCTTGTTTTGTTTTTGTGTGTTTTGGAACTGAGGGTTGAACTCAGTGCTTCAAGGTTGCTAGGCGAATGCTCTACTGAGCTACATGCCCAGCCTTTTTTATTTTGGGAAGTGTCCCACCTCTCACTTGCCATTCTTCTGCCACAACCTCCAGAGCCACTGGGGTTGCAGACATGTTCCACCACGCCAGTTTGTACAAGGTCTTGACAGTGGCATCTCTGTGAGGTGGGTACCATATGTGTCCCCACATAGATGTCCTCAAGGCCTGGCTCCCATGACAGAGCTGTGTTGCTCCCTACAGTGTCTGCGCTGTCACTGGGAGAGTTTCTTTTTTTAGAAACTGAGTAAATAATTCCATCCTCATCTTGAAGGAGAAACATAGGTCTCAACTGAGCAACGCCTCACAGATCTGGGTCTGCTGTGAGCATGCAATAGAAATGGGAGGAATAGAATGACAACAGAAAACCCCTATAGCAGGTTTAAAACACCAACATCAGCCTTCTTGGTGCACCAAAGCCAGGAAAGTAATCACCCTGCTATATCTATGGGTTCTGTATCCATGGGTTCAATCAACCATGGATGGAAAATATTTGAAAAAAATTCCATCTGTACTGAACACATAGAACCTTTTTTCCTTCTATGAATTCCCTAAAAATATAGTACCACAACTAGGTACCTAGTATTTCCATTGCGTTGGGAATTATAAATAACCTAAAGGTGGTTTAAAGTAGGTGGAGAATTGCATAGGTTATATGCAAATACAATACCAGTTCTGATAAAGGGCTTGAACATCCATGGATTTGGGCATCTATGGGGAAGACAATGCTCCACAGAACCTTTAAAAAGGCATTCTTCTATTTAGTATTTTATCCTTGGTACATGTTGTCACATTTCCATAGGTAGGGTATACTCAGTGAGATTTCACTGTGTCCTACACGTGGCTCTGTGACATGCACCTGGCTGTGTACCCTAGGGAGGTGGCCCTGGCTGTGAGGATCTCTGGGTGGCAGTTGCTGCAGGTATAGCTCTATACACCTCCCCCCCATGATGGGCTGTGATTGGAAAGGTGACTCGCAGACTGATAAGTCACGAGGTAGCCAGTCCCCCTCAAGAGAAAACTTTAACTCTCAATATTTCTCTCCTTCCCTTCCCTGTTCCACTTCAATTCCCCTTGGCCACAAAAGCCAAAACCGCTCTCATCTGCTTTGGCAGAACTCTAACGAACAGCTCACCTTGCTCAGGGTGTTCTGGCCCAACCCACCCTGCTCGGACTGTTCTGACTCATGGACAACACCCCCACCCCCACCACTCCCACCTGGGCTATTCTGGCCTGCCGACATCCAACCCGAAAAAGAGTTTCTGCTAGGCAGCCTGCTACCCCCCTGTGCCATCCCCCCAATAAAGACTTCTCTCGTGTCAGAAGGTCTGGTCTTGTTCTCTGTGTGGGTCACAGTTTCTATTACAGACCTCCTGCTCTAGCTGGGGCTCCTGGCTGCAATTCTCTGAGTGCTTTAGTGTGCAGCGACCCATAAACCACAGAGGTGCTTGTTCTGACCCAGGAAGGCTGGAGGGAGGGATTGCCATTGTGATGTACATACTGTTTATGATGGAAAGAAAAAGGTTTTAAATTTTTCCTTTTGGGTCTAGGGATGTAGTTCAATGGTGGAGCTCTTGCTTTGCATGCGGAAGGCTCTCAGTTGGATCCCCAGCACCACAAAAATAAAGAAATAAACAAATGTTTCCTTTTGTGGTGAAGGAAGCCATAAACAGGAGAAAACAATGAACAGAACTAGAACCATCACCAGAAAAACTTCCCAGAAAATTTGGAAAAGAATTGTATCTGCCCTTGAAAGTAAAATCATAACAACTAGAAAAACACACAAAAGCGGGTTGGGGGGTACATGAAGCTAGTGTTCCACACTGTCTCGCTCATTCTTTCTGAGAGTCACAGTCTCTGCTGCTGTGTTGATGGGACTTTAAAACTTCTGTTGCTATTGGCAACTTGGCAGGACCATTTTGCAAAGCAATTCAACAATAAATATCCTTTATAATAGAGTTGTGCAATAATAATTAATCATCATTGTTGTATAATAATCTGAGATAAGCATTTTTAAAAATTGTGTCTTTAAATACATTTATTTTTTATTTTAAAGAGACAAAAACAAAAAGTGACAAAAAGTAAAAGTGATACAGAAGATAAATATTTTTGTGTGTATTATTTCTCTTAATTTTCACACTGATACCATGAGAGGAATACCCTTATGGGTCCCATTTTACAGATGATGCTCTGAGAGGTTGTGATGAGCCCAAGACCATGCAATTGGGGAAGGCGGAGGGGGGATTTCAACCCACGGAGAATTGGGAGACTTTTATTCTTTAACTCTACTAACTGTATTCAGATTTATCTAAGTTCAGAACCATTAAGAGTAAGACTAACAAGAGATCTGACATTGTTTGATTGTTTGGTTATTGACATGTGAGAAAAAGAAAACAAAGTGATGAGGAAGAGCAGAGGCCTCTGACAGGGAATGTGGAACTATCTAGCTTCATGTGTAAATTTCAATGAGAGGAAAATAACACTGAATAACTAGGGATGGAAGTTATGAAGTGCACAACTGTAGACATACTGAGTAACATCCTTGGCAGCTCTCCATGATCCTGCTCACTGCTGCTCTTACCCTCGGGAGAATCTAACTTACCTTGTGACAGGCTGAATCGTGTGTCCTGAAAGTTCCTATGTTGAAGCCCTAAGTGCCAGGACCTCTGAGTGTGACTGAGGCTTCACAAACGTCCTGAAAGTACAGTGTGAGGTCTCTGGGATGGGTCCCCTCCTGCATGATGGGTGGCCTTGAGGGAAAAGCAGTCAGGCACAGACAGACTGAGCAGAGACGCCTCTGATGAACCAGCACTGCTGAGTCCTTGAGCTTGGACATCGGCCTCCAGAGCTGTGAGAGAGCAAACATTTACATGTGAAGCCCCTGTCTGTGGAGCTTTGTCATGGCAGCTCTAGGACACTAATGCACTTTGTGCCTGTGTATCCTGGTAAGGCCCAGGGCCACCGAAGGGCAGTCTCTGAACCTCCTCATCCTCTGCTACCCTCACATTGTCCCTCTGCTCCCACTGGGTCCTGAAGCTCTGTGAAACAGGCTCACACCATGTGTACTCTTCAGCACCATCACTTTGCCAGAGGTAGAGTGTGGTCACAGCGATGTCCACTGCTTAGCACACAGTAATAATTGGGGACCAGAACAAACATGTCCCTGAGGTACAGTGACACACACCACACTGCTGCTACCTCCCCTATGATCCCGTAGATTTAGGCAGCTGCAGGCTTTCTGAATTCATATCACGCTGCTTAGAAATACTTCAGCTGCCTCTTCATCAAAAAGACAATTGAAGATGTTGTCATCAGTTCCTGGGGATACTGGGGGCTTCAAGCTGCAAAACCGGTGGCTCCACACAGACTCCATCACGCTGGGGTTTCAGTGACACTGAGGAAGGAATCAGCAGAGGCCCTGGCTTTGCCTCTTTGTCCCTTGAGCTGTGTTGTTTGAGAAAGGACTGAAACACAGAGGTCTTTGGCAAGCCTGGAAACAAACAAAAACCTTCTGTTTTTATGCTCCAGCTTTGTGGAATGTGAGCCAAAGGGTCCGGATACATACTGGGCTCCCACTTAATACCTTGCTCTTAGTACCTTGTGGCACTGCTTCACGGGTCAACACCTGCCGTTCATGAAGTTCCTTACTCAGCTGATGCTCTTCTGTTATCCTCTGGAAATCTTAATGAATTTGATAAGGGGCCCATATTCTCAGCTAACACTGGGTCACACAAGTTATGTAGCTACATAGGAGATAGAAGTATGGTCTCAAAGAAAAGGAAATTCACCTGCGATAATTCCTTGAAAGAAGCCAGTCTGGCAAGGCTACATATTGTGTGGTTCCCACTCTATGACTTTCTGGAAAATGGTAGAAAGGTCAGGGATCATGGGGTGTAAAGTCAGGAAGGAATGAACAGGTAGGGCACAGGGGTATCTAGGGCAGTGGAACTGTTCTGTAGAATCCTGTGGTGGTAGATATGTCCTTTGTCCAATCTCAGACGTGCAACACCAAGAGTGGATCCTAAGTAAACTAAGAGCTCCGAGTGACAATGATGTGTTCCTGTGAGGACCGATCACCTGGTGGGGATATTGCTGACGGGGGGCTGTGCATCTGAGTGGGGAGAGAGTTTCTGGGCATATAGAAGTCTCTGTGCTTTCTATTCAGTTTTGCTGTGAACACAAAAATGCTCTGAAAATACAGTGCAAAAAACAATTTTAAGAATAAATTAAAATTTTAAGAATGTTAAGAATAAATAAAAAATGTGCTCTATTATAAAAATACAGGAGTGCACCAGTGAGGGTCTGGGAAGGCAGTGTGAAGGTTATTGGGCCCAATACGTAAATACTCACACCTGATGCCTCCTCCACCCCGGTTCTCTGGGCCTCGGGACGGTAGTGTCATCTTCTCAGACAGGGCCATGCAGGCAGGGAAGCCCTAGGCCTGTACCTACCACATCTCACCTCGCTGCCCACTTTCCCACTTGAGGTAGACCAGAGCCTGTACAGAGGCTGAAGATGCACCTTCCTGTGGAGCGTTGTTTTGTACTGCACAAACATGAAATGTCTTTCTTTCTTTCTTTCTTTCTTTTTTTGGTACCGGGAATCAAACTCATAACCTGGCACTTGCCAGGCAGGCACTGTGCCACTGAGCTATATGCCCAACCCTGTCTTGTTTCTTTCTGAAGAGCCTTTTTTCCTCTGTGTGGCTCCTAGTTACTAAGGAGTTCACGCTGCCTCATGTGCTGGCATTCCAAGATGTTCTCCTCAACAGAGAAATGTGTGCTTCACATCTGAGAAGAAATCCAGACACACTCCCATGTGAATTTACCAGTCTCTAACCACCAGTGATTTATTTACCTCATTGATTAAAGCCTGGCTTCCACACTGGTTTCTCTTGAGACAAATGCTTGCTCTCAGTTTCTATTAGCCTGAGCTTCTCCGCCACTCAGTCATATGTAGTGACCTCATCTTGTCATCTGGCCAGGAAAAGAAACTGACCCTGTGTCCAGAGAGACATGCAGGGGAGCCTGGCTCCCATGTTCTGATGTGCAGGGAATCGGGTGGCTGGTCCTTGTCTCTGTGGTGCCGCTCATAGCTGGGAGCTCAGCTTTAGTAGGAAGTGCTGAATCAGCACAAAGAATGCAAATGTCTCCTGAACATCAATCAAAGGGCGAGTTTCAAACACTGCAGAATCATGCAGTAGCCTTTGGACAGAAAAGCAAGCAAGCCACGAGTATGTTAGCAGCAGAAAGCCTGTTTTCCAGTCTGCGTGTTTTGCATTGCCGGGAGCAGAGAATGCACAGGTTATGTTGGTGACATGGGACATAGCCCTGGGTGAGTCACGATGTATGGCTGTGTGCGCAGGGAGGGTCTTGGCCTTTGCGGTCAGCCATGCCTTGATGGCATCATGTGAACACTTAAGGAAAAAAGGTAAATCTGACCTCGACTCCTTGTCTTGTAATCTTCAACACACTGAGAGAGCACATGCAGAGAAATGTTTGGGGGCTGAGTGCTACAAAGTTTGTGACTAGCCGCCTTCTTGCCTGATGCTCAGGGGCTGCCTCTTGGTTAGCACCCTGGTGGAGAAGTGGGAACTGCAAGCTGAGCTGCACCCCTAGGCCTGCATTTACACCTTCCTCACTGGTCCATCACCCTGCAGGCCCTTTGCCTCTCCAAGAGGAGCACTGTTTTCCAGATCTTGCTGGGAGGCTCTACCATGTCTCACTGGCCATGTGACAATGGAGAAGACACCTATCCCCAGGGCTTACCTTCCTCATCTGCACAGTGAGGTGGCCTCTGTGGCAGCCGCCTGATGTAACACTTGAAAAGCTGAGATGCTTGGGACCGATGGGTGTAGCCATGGCAGCTCCTGGGGTTCCTTGGGCACCCCAAGGACTATACCATGCTAGAGAAGCTGAGCCAGGAGAGCAAGTGGACTGAAAGCCTGGGGCAGCTGCGGTCACTCTCCATGGGTAATGAACTGTTCTTGTCTTTATTTTCTCAGCCTTGCAGCCCTCATTACTCTTCTGAACAGATCAAAATCTGATATCTGTTCAGTGCTTTAAATCACAAGCATTTTTAGACTGAACATCATACTTAAGGGATGGTAGTTTGAGATTGGACAAGGGGAAAGAATTTCATTGGACACTGGAAGTGTTGGGGAGAAACGGAGAGAATTCAGATTGGAGTCAAGGAAATTCAGCTCTGATGTCAACACTCTCCATAACCTCCTACAGGGATTATTTCCTTTGTGGCACATTTTCCTTTCCTGCCAACTAGGATGGTTGGGAGGGCTGATAGTCACATGCTCTTGGACACACAGCAGTGGACATGTGAGCTCCCACCATAGACTGTGAGCTTATTGGGATCATGTGGCCAAGGTTGTAAGGGAAAAGGACAGTCTGTCAACCTGCCTTCACTCACTTTTTAAACTGCAGTACAATATATATGCAAACTTTTAATGTAAAACTCTACATATTTGTATAAGTTTCCATTTACCCACCACCCCAGAGAATATATAGTATCTACCCTTTTTCAAGGGGTAGACATACATTCCAAGCCCTCCAGTTGGTGCTTGAATCCTTGGTTGTACAGAACCCTACATGGACTGTTGTTTTCCTGTACATAGACAGTATGATGAAGTTAAGTTCATAAATTAGGCACAGTAAGATATTAACAGCAATAACTACTGATCACATTGAACAGTGACAGAACTTTTGGGACAATAGCAGAGTGGAAAGCAGCAGAGAAAGAGCCACTTCAGAATTTGGTGTCCAGACACTGGAGTATAGCAACATAAGCAAGAAAAAAAAAAGAGAACTAGCTCCCCTGGGCCCAGGAAGGATCTCAAGTGAGAATTGAAGCCCATGGGGAAAGCAAAAAGAGAAACTTCAGTGAAGAAGGAGATAGCCAGTGAAATCTCCCTGAATCAGAACTCACGTGTGGAAGGAGCAGTTCAAACCTGCAGATGCACAGTGATTGCTGGCAACCCTAGAGGCCTCCATGGAGAGGTGCAGCAGTGCAGTGAAGGAGTGGATACTGTGAACTGTACTGGCTGGTGAGTGGCATAGACTTGGCTGTCTTATGACAGACAGTGATTGGCCATGAGCCATCTTGGAGAGGAGTCAACTGAGCTTAGGGCTCAGAACAACTGCTGGCTCCATCTAGTAGCTCCCAGCTGAGTTCAAGCATGCAGAAGGTGTGCTGACTTCTGTAGGCTGACCGGGTCTGGTCCCAGCCTCACCGCCAGAAATCAGCCTAAACTTTGGGGAAATAAAGGGGCAGATTTGCTGGGATTATCCACTACCCCACTGCTGGCTTACTGGGATAAATCATCTCTGTCTACCAGTAACAGCAGAGACAAACCTTGAAGTAAACATTTCTCTTTCTTTCTTTTTGTTTTTTGTTTGTTTGTTTTCTTCCTCAATGTTTCATCTTATTTTTATATGAGTGTGAATGTAGTTTCTAGCTTTTTTGTGGATGTTGTTCTGTTCTTATTTCTTTCTTCTCTCTTTCCTTATGGTCTTCTTCACCAGTTTCGCAAAGCTTATGTGATTCTCCTTTGTCCTCCAGCTTTGCTTCTAATCTCTTTCTCTTCTAGTTCTCTATTTCTCCCCTCACTCCTTTTAAATTCTCTCCCCTGTGGGTAAAATTGGCAAATTTAAGGCTTATTGATTGCATTCAATTTTCTAGTTTCTTTTAAATTTTGTTGTATAGCCACAAATCTAGTTCATAGCGTTAAAGGTGGCAAATTAATGGATATCTTAGTTTGTCATTTTCTAGGCTGTGTTTGATGCTATTGTTATTGCTGATTGTACCACATTAACCAAAGTAACATAATTGTTCTAACCAGCTGTTCTTTCTGGTATACCAAGACTGAGATTGTCTAAGGGTCAGAGAAAACACTCTGGGCAGTACCAAAGAATCAAGGACTGGGCCAAGTAGGCAGCAATTTCTCAGCCCCGATAAATTGAAGAGGTAGGATCTTGAAACAGACTCAAAGCCTGGAAGCCAGCTACACCTAGAAGACACCTCTAAGAAGTAGTCATTTGCTAAGGGTTCTAAGTACTAACAATAAAGCTACTACCATAGGCAATTTACAAGCATCAAACTAGGAATTAAACTAAAAAATAAAAATAGAAAACAAGAAGACATTTAAATGAGATGCAACCCTAGAGTTCACCAAAGGCAAACTCAGGGGCCAATGGTGTAGGACAATCTTAAAGCCACCCTTCTGGATTCTCTTAAGTGGTAACAACAGAGCAAATGAATGAGGCCCTAGGAAAAATAAAATAAAAAATAATTTATCAGATAACTGTAGAGATGGTGTGCACAATGAAAATCATGCTTAATAATTCTAGAACAGATACAAACAAAAAAATAGAGAGGCTTAAGAAAATTACAGAAGCCATGAATGCTCACCATAGGAAAGAAATGGAATCCATAAAACAGATTCAAGCAAATATCCAGGAGATTAAAAATTCCCCTGAAAGTATCCACAGCATAATAAACCAATGTGAGGATGGAATCTTAGATATAGAGGACAGGCTTGTGGTTAGTAATCATGAAAAGAAAGATTTCTTATAAATAGTAAGGGACCACCAGAAATCAAAAATCAATCCAGGAGCTGCCAGATAATGCAAAGACAAATAACATAAAATTGGAGTTGATGAAAAGCAAGAGATAGCACAGATAATATAGAAAATCTATTCATAGACATTATGGCAGAAAATCTCCCTGGCAGGGCAAAAGAATTTCACATATATGAATATAAGGCATATAGAACTCCAACTAGCCATAAGAAAAACAAAAACTACAGAAAGGCATACAATAGTCAAGATTCCAGAAATTCAACAGAAGAACAGAATAATAAAAGCTGTTAGAGAAATGAAATAAATCATCTATAAAGGAAAGCCTGTCAGAGTCACAACAGACTTCTCAACACAAACCCTCAAGTCAAGGAGAGCTTGGAGTGAAATATTTCAAGTCCTAAGGAAAAACACTGAATGGTGACAATATTGGACTGCAATAAATTTGCCAGCATCTCTACTCTTGCACACTGGGGCCAAACTGTTTTTGTGGGACTGAGTGGCTTTGGAAGACTTGAGGGAAAGAAAGTTAAGAAGATTTGTTCTAATAGCTTCTAATCAATGACCATAGAAATACCGAACACGGTAGGGGGCACAGGAAAAATGATTTTACCCCCATGACTTCAGAACATGCTCAGGAGTCAGACCTATGGAGCCCTTTGTACCTTGTGCTCCTCTTCCCTCCCTGCTTCTTTCCTTATGTCTTTCTTCCTTGCCATTCACATTTCATCCTGACTTTTAAATTGGCAATTTAATGCATATCAAGTTCTTATTACACATGTATTAAGAAAATTTCTTCATTCACCTTTTACACTTTAATTTTCTTTTCAACAAATGCAAATGTTTTGGTAAACTTTTGAATTGGTTCTATTTTTTCAAAGATGATTTCATAGCTCTCAAACTAGCAAGTCCTCTTAAACATCATAGATGTGAATGGTTAAAACTCTACTGCCCTTTCCCAGGCACATGCTATAGCCTTTTCATTCACAGAGAATTAACTGAGCCACTAACACACACAGGAAATGGTTGTGTGCTAGAAATTGCAGGTGGGGCTCAGGGGGAAAGAAGGTGAGAGCTGGAGGCTGACCAGAGCTGTACATTCACTTGTGTGATGTGATGAAGATCTCAAGATGTGAATCAACACTGTGGAGGCTTTAGAACATCCATTCATGGTGGAGCACACCTATAATCCTGGCACTTGGGAGATTGGAGCAGGAGAATCACTGTGAGGGCAAGATCAGCCTGGCCTACGTGGTGTGATGTCTCAAAACATAACAACAACAACAAAGAACAGTATGGGGCCTGGCTTAGTTATTTTCTTATTGATGAGACAAAATATCTGACACCCAAAGATAAAGGAGGAAAGGTTTATTTCAGCTCACAATTTGTAGAGGTTTCAGTCAGTAGTCAGCTGGCTCCAAGGCAGGGGGCGTGGTAGAAGAGAAACAGTCCATGGCAGTATAGGCAGGAGGCAGCAAGCGGTGACCCTACCTTTCCCTTGTATCCCATCCAGGCTATAAGCTTTTTGGGTGGTGCCACCTATACTCAGAGTGAGGCTTCTGTCTTCAGTAAATCCATTCAACCATACCCAGAACTATGCTAATTCCAGTGAGTAGATTAATTTATTTCTACACTCCCTTAGTCCCAGTATCAGACTCTAGATCCAGCCAGTTTCCAAATCTCCACCTATGAGTGCACGAGACTTTGGAGGGGACATCCAGATAGAACCCATAAGAGGACCCACAGCTGCCCATGCACTGGCATGCAGTGCCCAAAACTTTCTATTTATACAGAGCTCATCTGGGGAGCATTTGCTGTAACAGTGTTCTACCTCTTGGTTTTGGAAAGCAAGACCCCTAGTTCTCAAAAGCAGATGAAGTCTCTACTTTGGAAGGAGAGGCATAGCTCCCCTGGGAGGACTCTGTGTATCTCTGGAGAGGTCTAGTTTACCTTTTATGGTCATTTTGAACTTGAGAAAGAGCCAGAAGTCACATGTTGCCAGATGCAGTGAATAGGATGGACAAGGATACACCATACTGTTTTTATTTGACAGATTGTTGCTGTAAATATTTTGAATTGGTCCACAACATCAAGATAGTCATGAAAAGACACAAAAAACCTTTCAGAACTGCTTCAGAAAGTGGCAAGAACAGTAAGTGTGTTCAAAGAAAGAGGGAATATTTTGAGAGGGACTAATGGCAACATACCTTATACTAGAATAGTTCATTTTTATTTAGACCTTTGCTGTATTTTTGGATCCCACCTTGTATATACCATCCAAAGTTTGGATGAGGCCTGGTATTGTTCATTCATTATCTCAAGCCAAGAAGGATAAGCTAATCACTGAAGCAAAAAAGCATTGAACTAGTTTCAAACTCGGCTGCTTTTATTCAGCAAGCAACGTCAGGGAAAAACAAAGATATTAGGCAGTTCAGGGATAGTATTAATGTTTCTGAAGAAGGGACAGTTCACCAAGTTGATAAATAAGATCTAAGAGTTATCCAGCTACAGAAACAAGATTCCAGATTATAGGGTCAATCTGTGATATATTAAGGATACAGTGAAAGAAATCTTTTAAAAAATTTTTTAAGCTTGCTTAGAGTGGGTGGCAGTGTGATGTACTAGCAAATGTAGCACTTTAAACAGATTGAAGTTCGATTCATACCTAGTTATTCACTAGGTGAATTGGGCACATTGTTTGGCCTCTGAGAGGTTGCATTTGCTGTTAAATGGGCTGAATAATGGTGTCTTGGGAGATTGCTGCCATGAGGATTAAGTGAGCTAATACATCCAGTGCATGCCCATGCCACCACGGCACCATCACTTAACTTCCACTCTTCCAGCCCAGCACTAACACTGTCTCCCCTTCCTAGCAGACACCTTTCCTCCAGTTCCTGCAGCAGGCAGAGGCTCAGCTTCTGTACCTCCAGTGTCTGGTGCCTCCCTGCCTCCTACGGTAGCTGGAGCAATCACCTTGCTGCCCCTATAATGAAACATTGAAGATAATTAATTTACAAAGAGAAAAGGCCTATTCTGGCTCATAGTTTTGAGGAGGTCTAGTCCGTGGGTGATTACCCTCATTGTGTGGGGCCTGTATCAAAAGGGAGGGAGCACACAGTGCAGGAAAACTTCACTTTATCATGAGCCAGGGAGCAAAGGAGAGAGGTGAAGATCTGGGTCCCACAGTCCCCATGAGGGCACATGCCCAATGACCTAAGGACACCCCACATGCCCGACTCATACAGGCACCATCACCTCCCTGTTGTACTTGCCTGGGAAACAAAGCTTAGCACAGGGGCTTTTGGAAGACACTCTGCACCCAAACAAACTTTCTAGGGAGAGCTTGTTATGAGAAAGCCCTGCCTGGGGATGCACCCCGCTCTGCCTGCTTGGAGTGCCCATTGCCTTGTCAGCTCTGCTCTGGAGCCTGCTGAATGCGACACAGTCCTTTCCACTTCATCTCACTAAATGATCACAACTGAGTGACATGTTATCTGCTGAGGGACACATCACACATGGAATCCTCTCAGTGTCATATCCCATTTTGCTCTAGGCCTGAGGCAGCAGATCAGAGTGACAGATAAAGTACATTTAGAGGCCAGGCAGGTAATATAAATAAATAAGATCAGCCAAGAGTCAGGCCACTGTGACCTGCTTGAATCTTGTTTGCCCTATAGTTTTCTCTTTTTTTGACATGGCCTTGCTATGTAGTCAGGCTGGCCTTGAATTCACTATATATCCCAGGCTAGTTTTGAACTCCTGACAATCCTCCTGCCTCAGCCTCCGTACCTGGATTGCCTATATTTCTTTTCTTTTTTTTTTTTTTTTTTGGCGGTACTGGGGATCGAACTCAGGACCCTGTGCTTGCTAGGCAGGCGCTTATTCCACTGAGCTATATCCCCAGACCCCGCCTATATTTCTTTCTTCACATTTTGAAACAGTCCATTCTACTTTAAGACATAAATTTTATTCATTTTATTCTACCACACAAAATTCTTTTTCTCTTTTCAACTTTCCTTAGTAAAAATACATTCCTTTCCTCTCTTTTCACTACTAATGGATTCTTTTCTGCCTGGTTTTTATTTTCTTTCTTAAATTTACATATTAGAACAACCCTTCCTCCTCATTTTATTTTTCAGTAGTAGGAATTGAATCCAGGGCCTTCATAGTTAGCTGCATCCCTAAACCATTTTCTAGTTTTTATCTTGAAACAGGGTCTTGATAAGACACTAAATTGTTCAGGCTGTTTTCTCCTCCTGCTTTAGCCTCTCAGCGTGCTGGGATTACATGTGTGCACCACTAAATCACCCTTTTAAAAAAATCTCCAGACTTTCTGGGCGTGAAGGTGCACACGTGTTATCCCAGCACTTAGGAGGCCGATGCAAAAGGATCGCCATGAATTTGAAGCCAACTTGGGCTACATAAGAGAATTCAGGGCCAGACTGCACTATATACTGAGACCCTGTCTAAAAACACAAAAACAACAACAAAATCTCCAGACTAAATAAAATTACTCTTTTTCTCAAAAAAGGAAATAATTTATGTCTTCCTTACAACCCCCCCATTTTATCTTTTATATTCTTTACACAAAGGATTATGTATATTGATTAGGATTTTTCACTCTCAATAACCCAAATTCCAGTGTCTCATCCTTGTCACATGCTCATGCCTGCCAATACCACTCCTGTCCTGGTGCGGTGGCTTCACCATCTCCAGGGGATGCCTGGCATCACTCATGATACACAAATGAGACACTTTGCATGAGTAGCAGCTGCACCAGGTGCTCCCAGCTGGGAAGGACACTGCTGGGCAGGTCCACCCTCTCCATTTCCCTGAAGACTCAGCCTCCTCCTGAGGCCCTAGTAATGCTCACTCTCCCTCACCGTCCAGGCCCCTTCATCCCTGCTTTCTCCATCTCCATCCTTGGTGGAATCAGTGGACATGGGGTGTGGAAAGCACAGGCTGCACTGCATGTCCAAGAGAGAAGGAGCAGCTCACGCTGCCGAAACTCCTCGCGATGAGAAACAGCTGGTTGGAAGCATATGAAACATACCAGGCCGCCTGGTTGGCTTCCCACGCAGATGCATGCAGAATCAAGAATTCCAGAACTGTGGGAAACACTCTCTTCTGGGGAAGAGCAGAGGCACATGTGGCCACTGCACAGAGGGCCGGAAAGAGAATGAGACAAAGAGGGAGGTGAGCCACCACATTCCCGCCTTATAGACAGGGCCTCTTCAGGACTGTGTGGTAACTGAGTGGCACCAGGTAGGACATTCTTAGAAGAGCCAGCTTTCCTCTGCTGGGAAGGTGGAGCCTCACAGCTAGGCAGGAGTGGCCTCAGGTCAACCCCCAGATGAACAGAGTTTCAAAAGACTAGGGAGTAACTTGGCTGAGTTCAGAATAAGACACTTGATGGATGGTTACCCTGAGTTCATTGCATTTCTAGCAAAATCTGCCTGAAGATGTGAAGTGAAGTACTAGAGAATAGATTGAAAATGAGGCAGAGAGGAGGGGGTGCACCCAGGTCAAGGTCAGAGTGCAAGCAGCATTTTGGAAAAAGATTAAAGAGCATATTTCTTAGTTTTGATTTCCACAAGCCTGAACGGATGCAACTGGACAGTTTTTTACGGCTGTCTCCCACCTCAGCAGATCTCATCATGGGAGCCCATGAAGGAATGTCCCTGAATGCCGATCTCACTGCCACCTCCAGCCACCTGACAGTACACCTTCACGCTGGGTTCCCTCTGAATGCAAGGTATGGCCTATATGGCTGCCTCCTTGGTCTTGGCTGTAGCACCTACTACTGCCTCTGTTCCTGTGCCATGAAGACTGCCTCAGCCTGTGCTTGAAGCTGGATCATGCGGCTCTGGGGGAAGGAGATACTATGGATGTTGGTTGCCTCCACAAAGGACTGAGTCACCACAAGCTCACCTTTGCTGCAGGGCATTGGCTGCCACCAGTAGCTCTGACCTCCTCTTGGATGCCTGCAGCTGTGTCAACCTGGAAATGTGGGAATTCAGCCACTGGACTTTGGCCCAATGGGAGAAGCTCAATGTGACACTTCCATCCAAGACCCCGTTCAAAGGGCCACTAATGACTCAGGAGAGCCATCCCTATGTTGTTGTCAGCCTATTCTGGCTACTTTCTTCTCCTTGTCTGCTGACCGACCTGTATCATCTGTTCTGAGACACAAAATTCTTCACAATCTAATATTGTGACACCCAGACACTGCCAACATCCAAAAGGTGAATTTCAGGGATGGGGATATAGCTCAGCAGCACAGCACCTGCCTGGCAAGTCTAAGGTCCTGAGTTCAATTCCTGGTACAAAAAAAAAAGGGTGAACTTCAGTGTTATCACACAAACAATAGGCCTGTCCTTTGTGTTGGGGACTCTAATAGGTATAGCTTTTTTGATACCTGGTTGTCTCTCTTTCTGGAGAGTCACATGGTGATTGGACATTGAAGGGAACAGTTGTTTTGCATGTATAAAGTTGTCAGGATATACACGACCTAGAGATGAATTAAAGGTGGAGGACCTGGCACATCTCCTGTGCCTGATGCTAGTGTGGAATTTCTTCTACTGGAAACCGCCAGATCACTTCCAACAAGAGGCCACTGAGATGAAGCAATAGACTTTGAACACAACTGAATGTGGAAAGAACACATAAGGTGATGGTTTTCTTCAGTATGGTGTTCTTCAAAATTATACTGTGTGTCCCTACAGTGGCAAAGAAGTCAAGGACTCAGGAGATTGTGACGGAGGCACTTAGTGCCCATGACAGCTGCTGAGGACAAGTCAGTCAGCCTTTTGAGAGTCTCCCTTGAAGAAATCCAGGAGTGAGACCTCCAGCTGAATGGGGTGACAATCTGTTGTTTTTAACTAGCTGTTTTGACTAGAATGTTTTTGACATTTTTTTTCTTATTTTTAAATAAAACTGTTTAAAAATAGTTTAAAAATTTTGTTTTGGTGCTGGAGGTTGAACCCAGGGTCTCACACATCCCAGGTTAGCACCCTATCTGAGTTGTACCTCTGCTTATTTTAACTTTAATTTTATTTTTTCTGATAATAGCATGACTTCCCCCACCCCGAACCATTCCACATAGTTTTGGTGGGGCTGCCCTTCCTAGGGGTAGGCATCGACTGGAATATGCCAGGGAGGCCATCATCTGAGGCAGCCTGAGGGGCATTTCTCCTGTGTGATGAAGCCATCTGTAGTGCCCAGGTTCCTGCCCTGTTCCCTCTCAGGCTGAGTGCTCCCAACTCTACTGGTCCTATGAGAGACCCAGTGTTCTTGGGATAAATGCCCATTCTTGTCATGTTTAACTTAACCACAGTCAGTTTCCTCTGCCACAACCCAAACATCCCAAGTGGAAAAAATGACATTACAACAGAATATGTGAACTTAGAGTTCTCCTGTCTTAGTCACTGTCTCATTGCCGAGCCACAATACCCCACACCCATAGCACAAGCAGGAGACATTTATTTTGGCTCACAGTTCAGAAATTTCAGTTCATGCTCTTCCACATGGTGGAAGGGTCTGGACAGAGAAAAGCTACTCATCCAGGGTGGTCAGGAAGCAGAGAGAGAAAGGATAAGCCAAGGCAGGGGTGCACCCTTCTGGGTCACGCCCCAGTAACCCACCTGTCCTGACGGGGCCCCTCCTCCTAACAGCAAGTCAGCTCTCAAGGCACCAGGAGTCACTCACCTTTCAAAAGCCCCACCTAGAAGTGCAGGAGGCCTTTGGGGGGCATTCGTGATGTAGACCCTAACATCTCCTTTCTCCTGAATACCTGTTATTAAATTGAGGAGGTGTTGGAAGGTTAGAAGCGAGCAGATGCAGGGTGGGTAGACAGTTTAAGCTGCAGGTTCCAGATCATGTTTTGAGATGCATTCAATAATCCTCTGCCCCCGCTCTCTCCTGTAGACCTGCACTACATTCTGCTGCTTCCAACAAGGCTCCGACGTGATTGAGCATCCCATTCCCCCGGAACTCTGGTGGGGGTCCTTGCAACTGAGTCAGGGAGTCCTTAGCCTCACACCTTGGGATGTGCCCAGGGGAATCAGGGGCTTCACAGACCAAATTGATGGCAGTCGCAATTGTGTCCATGTGTGCATCATTGCAAGGGATGTGGCTATAACTTTGGATTTTCAAGGAGGTCCTACTTAAGGCCCATTGCTTAGAGTGAAATCCTACAACACTTCCTTTGTGTTCACAAGCCCAGATACAGCACTGGTGTCTGCTGCTTCGTCTCCTCCATTGCAGTCTATAAAGCCAGTGAGGACACAGGAAAATCTCTCCTCAGATTCTCCTATATAATCACTCAACAATCAGCACAGAAGATGTCTGTGGCCAAGTGTATGAGATTTGTCCCCCACAGCAAACAAGCAGTCAATTCTGCAGTGGACATCAGCTGGGTGTCCTGTAATTTAATTCTACTGTAACACTGTCTACTGGAAGAGAAGTCAGATTCCACAAGGTGAGGGCTCAGTTTCCAAGACTGCTCCTTGACCCCCATCACAAATCCCAGCTTGTTTTATCTATGCTTTTAACTGATCTGCTGTAAATTAGGGTTCCTACAACATGGCCCATCCCAGGACTGATTAATTTGCTTGAGCTGCTCTCAGCAGTCCAGGAAACACATTTATTACAAAGGCTATAGATGGACAGTCAGATGGAAGGCATGCATAGAAGGAATAGTGTTAAGAAAGGACACGAAGCTTCCATGTCCAGGGACAGGATGGGCCAAAACCTTCCCTCAGCATCCACCTGTCTAGCTACCTAGAAGCTCATGCAAACCCTGCCCTTTGGGATTTTGTGCAAGTGGTATGGCTTTTGTCTAGATGTGACTCCACAGGCCCACGTGCTCATAGGTGGGCTTTCTGGAGGCGGATGGATGTAAGGTGTGCAAGTATAGATTATGGCTACATGATAATTAGATTAGTTCACTGATCGGATTAGTATGCCGTTCTGGGTGTGGGTGAGTGAACTTATGGAAGACAGAAGCCCCATCCTAGGTACGGGTGGTATCAGCTAATAGGCTTGTAGCCGTGATGGAACATAAAGGGACAGAAGGAAGGCAGGCTTGCTGGTTCCTTCCTCCTGCCTACTCTGCCATGGACTGTTTCTCCTCTGCAATGCCCCTCTGCTGTGCCGCCCTGCCTTGGAGCCAGCTAACTATGGACTGATACCTCTGCAAACTAAGTTGAAATAAATCCTTTTTCTTTTAACTTGTGGGTGTCGGGTATTTTGTCCCAGTAATGAGAAAGTAACTAAGGCGGCAGGTGTGATTGATGACTTCATTGGCCATTGGTGATCTACTCAAACTTTAGCCGCCCTCTCTTCCCTGAAAATTGGGGTTGTGACTGAAAGCCACAGCCCTGGCATCCTGCTTTGATCTTTCCTGCAATCAGTCCCCATCCAGAACCTGACCGCCAGCCAGCGCACAAAAGACATTTATCATTCTGAAGAGTCCAAGAGTTTTAGAAGTTGCACTCCAGGAATCAACAATTAAGACTAAAGTTGACTATAGAGTCAACCAAAAACTGTATATGCACTTCAAAAACACTTGCAGAAATATTTTTATATTAAATTTATGGATATATCATTATATTAATAAAAGTTACTTTTGGCGTCTGCAGTTACAAGAAGCGCTTAAAATCATAGTCATTGGCTTCTAGACATTTGTCCATACGGAGAACCGCTTCTTGGGTAATTTTGGCCACTGAGATTGCTGCACATGCATTTTCATTTCTTCCCTAAGGGTCAGCAGTGTAGCGGGTTTTCTGAATATGTGAGATCCTTTAGGGTCCCCCATATGAGAGTAATACCGTCAGCTGAAAAAACATCATACTATTCATTTTTTAATCATAGTAGTTTTCCTTTCCTGAAATGTGTGTACATTTTTTTTTGGTGGACTCTACACATATTTAGAATTGGCCACAAATTCAGTGGTTAGGCTCAGTGTTGACTTTATGGGGAAATTTGAGTTGGTTCATAACCAATTCAGTGTGCAACCAGAATCATGGAAAGAATTAAATTCATAGAGAAAACCCCTATATATATAAAACAATATCACAGCCAGCAATTCCAAGGCATTTGTAAATCTTAAAATATGCTGTGGTGTATCATGATTTTGATACAGGAATGATATCAGAAACTCCAAATATGATATAATGGGAATATTCTAACTCCCAACCTGTTAGATATCTGATATGCTGAGTTCATGTTCTCTAAAATCAAAGAATGAATTGTAGGAACTATGGAGACTAAGAGCAGGAAGTATTTATTGTGAGAAAGTTTCTGAAACAGCAACAGAAGAGGGTCCCAAGTCCCGGGCAGAAGGGGGCCAGAGTATCCCACTTCTCAGGGAAAGTTTTATGGAGCACAGCCTCATGGGTACAATGTGGGTTACAGCTATGATGAACCAATGACTATGAATACAGCTGCTTAGGTAATATTGACCCAATGGGGAAACAAGTCAGGTAGCTAGCAGGCATGAAAAGAACAAAGTACCTCTCAGGTAGCTGATGGGTCTGGGGTCTTGGCTGCCCACTGAGGTGACTGATGCCCATCTCTACTTTATTAGACCAAGTGTTATCACTTATCTCACCCATCGGGAAGTACGTAGGCCTTTTGTTATCCTGAGGCCTGGCCTCCAACTGATGTGTCTTTGGCCACAGTTGTAGTGTGTCTTGACCTTTCGCCTTGACTCTCTGGAGAGCCCAGTCCGTTCTGACTGCCTATAATGCTTTTCCTTAACTTACCTGTCTGTAATAGTTTCATACTGTGCATAGTGTAACTTCATAAAGCCTCCCTGCTGCAGCCCAGCTTCTTCTCCATCCTTCCATACCTACAACTCCCTTTACTGAGATATCATGAAATTAATACAAGTTACCTTTAGCCTCTACAGTTACAAGAAGCGCTCAGAGTGGTGGCCGTGGTCGGGAGCTCTGACCCTCCCTCTGCGCGGGAGGCAGTGGGCTTCTTTGTGGTTCCTACGTCATCACCCTTCTAGGCTACTATGTTGGGCAGACATTAACTGGTTGGAGACGGGCAGCGGGGACTATTTGAAAAGCAAAGAAGACCTGATTTTTTTTTTCTCTCTTTTTCCCCCTGCTCCTTCTTCATCATTAGCTCTAGAAAAAAATCCACATGAGCTTGAGATTTCAAACTTTATTTAGCTTAAGGGAAGGTAAAATCCTCTGAATGTGCTAATAAGATCCAGGTCCCATATGAAGTCCAAACCATGGGTGAGGGATTGGAAAAACTTTAAGGTTTTAAAATGAACTAAATAGGAAAACCCACCTAGGGAGTGAACAAGGGCCTAGTTGGTCCACACAGCCTATTTTTTCCTTCTAAAAGAATAACGACCTTGGAGGGACAAAAGGACATTGGAATAAACTCTGCCTATACTCTATACAAATCCCTTCTTGTCTTACCTGACATCTTTTGTCAAATACCCAAAGAATCAAGGGGTGTCACTGGCTTGTCCCTGCATTAGGACCTTTTGGCTTAGGACCAAACTTTGTAGTGACATCACTCCATATATCTTGGCATTGAGAGGATGTATCTCTGACCGGTTGCTTTTTCTAGATCTAGATCCTTCCCATGGGGCTGTATTTTTTCTCTTTGTGACTTACCATACTGCTGACCACAGTGGGTCTACGAAAACATAAGCAGGGTTAAGTAAATCTTCCCAACTAATAATTAATAATTGACAATTTAATATTAAAAACATATCCTTCCTTTGGAATTCTTAGGTTATTTGATCTTCACTTATTCACCAAGGCTACAGGCGGCCTAGCCAGCAGGCCATCAGGGCCTACTGGATTCTCGGGGAAATACAGGTGTGTTTCTATCTTACGTGTACTGCTGGGAGCACGACTCTGGTAGTAGCTGGCAAATTCCCCCAGCTAGGCAACAAGTCGTCTCCGATAATTTGGGCTACTGCACAAGTTTCTAGGGTGAATTATAAGGGATGTCTGTTATGTGCTAAGTAGTGGGTGAGTATTATTCTGACTTTTCTTAAACACTAACTAGTATTCTACATTTTCCTATTTAGCACTGTTCTTTTTGATACTAAGGGTAGCCAACTGCAAAGATGCTCCACTCACCCCAAATACCTCTTCCTGGTTTTCACACCTTTGTAGAGTTCCTTGGAACACGGTGCCAAGCAGTGCTATGTGATCATTAGCAAATTATATAGTAATGGCACTAAGAGAAACTCTGACTTCTGTCTTGGTGCTGACTCCCATCTTTCAGGAATCATTCATGTGGGGGGAAGGTGGCTATCATTCTGTGAGCCCTGTGGGCTATTCTATTCAGGGAGGAAGAGGTCTTCAGCCACTGGTTAGGGAGGAGCTGATGCCTGGTACAGGTATAAATTGAGAGGCAGATTTTCCAGCCCCAGTCCACCCTTCAGGTAAGACCTGCACAGCCCAACTCACAGCTTGACAGCAGCTTCATTAGAGATTTAAGGCCAGAAGATCCAGCTTCCTGACCTCAGGTAATTTGCTTTGCGATCACATGGAATTAATACAGTCCTTATGGAAAAGCATAGACGCTTCAGACATGTGCACTTATGGAGTATGAAAATTACTTTGAGATTGCTATGAACCTCTGCAGAGAGAGCAAAGTAAGTTGAAGAAGGCTGATTTAACCAAGTCCATGTGCTATGCGGCAACTGCCATTAGAAAGCAGAGCTCCCAGGTTTTATCATCTGTGGAAGCCTTTTCTCATGGCAATCCCAGTGCCTGTGGCTGGCTGCTGTTGCTCATTAAACTATATTCCAAAAAACTAAAATCCTAAAAAGCCAGAAATGAGGATGAGCAGGAAATATCTGCTAAAGGTCATGCTGTGGAGACTCTGGAGCGGGAGTGACGAGACGAACATGTAGAACACACATGCTGATGTGGGCATCATCCACCGGCTCAGAACCTTCGCTTATCAAACACTGCAGTTCGTTGATCTTGATGAACCACAAGGGAGTCAGGTCAATGTTGCAGTTTTCCTATAGCAAAAAGACCTGGAGTTATGGCTGTGTATCAGAGTCTTGGAGTATTTCTGCTAAAACCATTCGCAGTCAAGAATTCATAATGAGCCAGGAAATCCCTGTTGCAGCTGAAACCTTTAAAACAGAGCCTTAGCGTGAGAATGAAATTTAAAACAAAATAAAATAGCTGAAAGTTTATTCCCTCCCCTTACCCACCAGGACTATATATTCTCAGACAGACTTGATCTCTGGCTTAAATTACATGGAACACATAAAGGGTGGTTTTTAGTAGATAAAATATGGACCGTGGTCCATGAGTGTTTGTTAAGTTTGGTATAGCCCACATACTGAAGTTGACATGACCCTGAAAGTTCACAGTGGAGGAAAAAGGGGTAACTCTCTCCTATAACTGTTTCCCAAGGGACATCCACTGTATTTTCAATATTTTCTGTGTGTCAACTCATGGAATTCTCCTAGTATTCCTGTATGGAATCAACAAGGACAGACCACAAGATATTAGTGAGGGAATGAAAAGAAAAACATAACACTTAAGAGAAGTCGGTATCTATTAAAAATGTGCCAGGCATTATTCTAGCCATGTGGAAAACATCCATTCACTTGTTTTACATCCTCCTATGAAGCAACTCTTATTACCCACAGTTCATACACGTAGGAGCTGAGGCACTAGAAGTTTGCTATGTTGTCCCAAGGCCACACAGAAGGTTTCAAAACTGGGATTTGAACTCACAACATCTACCTTAAAAGTCCATGCTCTTAGCCATTACTTTTTCACTGAAATGGGCATTCAGATCATACTTTTAGTCCTAACCATTGTTTTATAAATTTGGAGATTTAACAAAATTCAAACCAAAGCTTGCTTTAAGTGGAATTTACCAAAAGCTCTAAAGTTAAATTAAAAAATATAGAGTGATAGCTTAGAAATTCTGAAAAATAGTGAGGGTCACTTTTCCTAGTGAATTTTAATGTATATTATAAAATTTAAAATGATTAGAATAGTGTGACACTTTGGACCAACAAATAGTGGAACAAAGTAAGGAAGTACCGGACCACCACAAACAGGACTGGCTTTATGCAGGATCCCAGAGGAGTTTCATATGAGTGGGGAACTTGTTGCCCTGCCATGGCTGTCATAACAGCCAGCTACTAGAGGAAAAAAGAGATCCTGCCCTCATGTCTTACACCCAAATGAATCCCAATGGCTTAAATACATAAATCACAAAAGTAAAACATAAAACTATGAAATAGCAGATCAATTTCTATCTATATAATCTTCCAGGTCACAGAACTCCCCAAGGCTGACCCCATAGGCAGAAGTCACAGGTAGGAAGATTGTTAGATTTCCTTCCATCATTGTGTCTCCTTGATTCAAAATAGTTCGGTCTAAAGACAAAGACACATTGCAGTAAGGCAGTAGGCAAGGGCTGAAAACATTAACACATGATTAGGTTTTCTACATCATGCAGAAAAAGAGAACCGACACAAGGAAGAAGATAGTGAAGCCCCAGGAAAAGCTAAATCACCAGAGAAGAAATGCGAAGAGTTAATAATCCTCTGCTGTAACCATCAATATCACTAGTAATCAAAGATGTATCAGGCAAAAGCAATGTTCTATCACTGTCCCTCTCTCTCTGTCTGTCTCTCCCTGTCTTTCTCTTGACCTATCAGATAAAACTGAAGCAGAATGCTAATACTCAGTTTTGGCAGGGCAGGTAGGAAAGGATCCTTACATGTCTTTTCTGGTTATAAAAGCGTGATCTACTCACTGTAGAATATTCTGAGTAAGAAAAAGTTTCTCTCAACCTTGCTCTCTGAGTGATTGCTGACGTCATCACAGGAAGCTTAGTTTTGTATCTGGTGCAGAGCCAGTCAGTCCTCCAATGAGGGCCTCCAGGGCAGAAGATGTGACAGAGGATGTCATAATTCATCCCCCCAATGCCCCTGGCACTGTACAGAATCATTAATGCTGCCTGAAAAACAGTTGTTGAGTGAAGGGGACCTGAGAAAAATTGTTGAGTGAAGAGTAAAGTCCAGGACTCTTTGACTCTGGGTCTGAAGTCCCCAGCCTCCCACATGACATGCCCTTGTGTAGGTAGTATTCACAGCAGCAGTCTGAAGGCTGGGCCTAAGGCTGGCCCAACAGCAGAACCCCAGAGAGGAATGTGGTCCTCTGGGATCTCAGGCCATTAACAGCAGTGGCCAGGCAACCAGGTGAGTGGAGGGATGACCCAGTGGTCCATGGGTTCTGGCAGCTGATGGCAGCTAAATCTCCTGCTTATGGTAATGAGCGTCTCTGGCTCCTGCAAGCACTGAACAATAATTCTGAAAACCCAGACTCTGTGTGTAACTCTTGCCTCTGTACACAGCAAAGCCTGTAGGCTGCCAAATTCCCTGGTCTGAAGGAAGCAGCGCCTGTTGCCTGGTGGGCAGGCAGGGAAGCATCATGTGGAGAAAGGGCTGGAAAAGAGCCTGGGAAGAGTGAGGCTGGGAAGAGCTTGCTCTAGGGCATGGCAGCCATGGCTGGGAGGACTGCTGCCCTGACCCGGTGGCGGCCTGGAGGATGTCTTCGAGAGAGTGGCAGGGGTGGCATCAGCTGGGCTCACAAGGCTTCTCTCAGACACGGTGAAGAGAAGAGGGTGGAGGCTCAGGCCTGCTGTGGGCAGAACTCACTCCCGCTCACAGCCCAGACCCAGGCACAACCTTTGAGTCACAGCTTCCTGCTTTATCTGTGAGATCTGATAAGTGATAGTTACGAGACAGGGAAATGGGTTTGGACAGCACACGGGTCCTGGTTGTCCAGGGATCAGGGTGATGGGATGGTGCAGGAGAGGGGAGGGTGAGGATGATCCCCGTTATGTAGCTCTCGTCTCTCTACATATCACCAATCTGTTATTTATCTCTCTGTCGTATTCCGTATCTATCATCTACCTATCTTCTACCTTTATCATACCTATCACCTATCTGCTTATCTCCCTGTATCCCTCTGTTCTATTTATCATCGAACTATCTGTGCAGATTTATTTTAAGGACTTAGTTGACACAGTTGTGAGCACAGGCAAGTCCGGCATCTGTGGGCAGACAGCCCCAGGGTGAACACTTAAGTAATAGTCCACATTTCAGGGCTAAGTCAGATTTCCACAAGGCAGCAGGACAGAGCTGCAGGGAAAGGTCTAGGCTGCAACCCTGGTGTAGAATTTCTCTTCTGGGGGGGAGGTGGGTAAGAGGAGTGACATAGGACCTCCAAATGATATAGGGGAAATAAACCTGCTCGATATCTGATATGCTGAGTTTGTGTTCCCTGAAGTAAAAGAATGGATTTTAAGGAACAGGGTCCCTCCCTGTCTCTTAAATTCTGCAACAGGTATAGGTCATCTTTGAGCAGGTACTGGTTATGCATGGGGCTTGGGTGGATGGAGGCTGACCCTTCCCCAAGGAGAAGGTGAAAGAAATATCTTGGCTGCCTCAGGGCCTAAGCAAAGTTACTTTATTCCTTAGTGTGGACAGCTGGAATTTGGGAGGGTATAAATACTTTATAAACATCCTAGAACCATATGGGAAAGGAAGGGACCAAAGCTCCAGTTCAGTAAGAATTAGCTACCACCCCTCTTTGGCCTACTATAAAGATGTCTTGAAACACTATGTGCACTCTCTGAAAATAAATTCATTCCTGTTATAACCAATTTATATACATGGTCCAAAATAATCAACATTATTCTGTGATTGAAAATATAAGAGAAATAAAGTAATTTATATTTCATAATGTGAGTGTTCAGATATAATTATCTTAGGTGACAAAAATGCTCCCAAGGTCTCCAGCACACCCATGTTATTGGGTTAATAACCATCAGTTATTTCAGGCTCATCAGGCTCTCAATCTCCCAAATGAGTGGATGGCAAAGGCTTAAGTAAATGAGACAAGTGAAATGATTGTAGGGTTCCAAGAGGGTCTAACTCTCTTACAGAATTTGAGATTCTCTGGATTAAGACAAAGACTTCTCTGGGCAGCCCATATTTATTAGGTTTTCATACAAAGGAGGAGAGGACACTCAAGAAAATGCAGGAATCTAGTGGGAACTAGGGAGAAATTTCCCAAGCAGTACATTATGTCAATCAGGGGAACTACCTTATCTTTAGGTTGGTATTTATTGTATGAGTGTGGAGCCTGTAGCTGCAATCTCCTTTTGGTTAATTGGGGTTGGAGCCCAATGTCCCCAGCTGTGGCCTTACCTTGTCCTTTGAGGCATCACAACTTCACAGGCCAATATAGGCCTCAGAGGCCACCAGTGACTCAGAGTTCACTTACTATGAGTTTTATGCCCATCTCCAGACAAGGTGCCTAAGCTTTAGACAACTCACAAGTAAACGTGGAAAGCAAATTGGTTAATATTAAATCCTACTCAGAGTCACTTCATAGTGGTCTCCATCACCATGTGACAGTGAGGATCCTGGCTCTGGTGGGATAATTCACAAAGGGGAGTTGAGCAGGGGCAGAAAAGCCTCCAAGCATTAGGAGCAAGAAAGGGGGCAGCTTTATACTGCTGGGGCCTGAAGGAGGGCTGGGGGGGAAGCAGTAGTTGTAGGAAGCAGCAGTGTCTGACTGGAGCTGTATACAATCTTGGATACAAGAGTGACCTAGAAGCTAAATATTGTGGCACACACGTGCAATCCCAGTGCTCTGGCAGGCTAAGGCAAATTTGAGCACAGCCTGGGCAAATTAGCAACTTAGTGAAGGCCTGTCCTCACCTTCTTCTGCCCTCCAGGTTTCTACCTGCTCATCTGATGGCTGAGCCCTTGTCTGCTTCCACTTTGATTTCTAGGGTCTCCTCAAGCCCCAGCATCCTAGCCATCTGTCGCTTGCTCGTGATGACTCGAGGTAAGGGCAGAGTTTTTGCCTTTTATAACCCAGAAGGGGGCGCAATTATCTGACCTTTATCTTCCCTGCACCTCTGGTCTCAGTCACAAAGGCTCTTCTCTGTTTTAGGTTTTATTGTTTTAAACAAATTGCAGTCCAGCCTTTGTCAGCCAGTTTCGGGGAAAGCCTGTCTCTAACAGAGGCAGGGGGGTGCTCCGTTTGTCTCCCTAACTCTGGCATTTTCTTTCCAGGCTTCTGAATAAAACTCAGAAGTATAATCCATCCCAAAGGTGGTAAACTTGGATCTGCGAGAGGCTTGACCCCTCCAGGAGGAGGGGTAACACCTGGGGGCCCTGTCTTCACCCATTTGGGACTGTGAATCCCAGATTCTTCTAAATTTCACATTCTGTCACTTGGCATAGACTGTGTCGGGTCCCAAGTCCTATATCAGTGAATCAGTTTCAGGAAAGAGAGGAATGTTTGCTTATCTGATGAGTCTTAGCTAGGAGATGTCCAGGAGGCAGCCTTCCCTCTACCCATCCCTCCCTGGTTTCTCTTCCCACCTACAACAGTGGTAGGGATGTGGCTGCAGCTTATGCGGCATGACTGAGAAGCAAGGTCCTGATCTTTCTTTCAAGCACCACAGTGAAAAGGCCCAGTGGTCTGGGCCACAGAATAAGAAACAAGGTGTGCAAAATCAAAACAACAGCATGGCCAGTGTGGCATGTTTACAACACAGAATGGCACTTCCCCAAAGCATGCCCTCAGCATCAGAGGGTTGGATCTGCTCCTCGTGGGCAGACAGAGAACTGGCTTTCATTCTGCCAAGGTGACTTTCAGGTTTCTGACCTCACTTAAAGCCCACATGTGTTCAGAATACTCATAAGTTAGGGCTCAGATAAAGGTCTTCTTTTTACTAAGCACTTCCTGGTCTCAGCACTGCTCATCTCTCCATCCAAGTTCCTCTCCCTGCAGGAGGTTGAGGAACCTCTGGGACTATGGCCCTCAAGGCATTCTTCAGTCAGGAGGGTAAGCGTGGAGGTAGGTGCCTCTCAGGCCTCATCTCCTCTCCCTTTTATGCCCTTGTCCCAAGCTGTCCTTTGACTCATCTGCCTCCAAGCCACCCTTGGGTATGCTGGTCTCACCAAGGACAGCCACTTGCACACTGTACCCCCCCATCCCATATCCGCCATGCCTCCCTGGGACTGGTGTGCCCAGCCCTGCCCTCCTGTCTCTCTCTGTTGCTTCTGTACATAGTGCTGTCATTGGTCTGATGATTCTGTGCCAAATGACCATGGTGACAGCTTCATTTAAATGGCTTCAGTGTTGAGCAGCATGATTAATAAGCTCCCAGCATCCACTTGTGGAGTTGGATTGCAAGGCTGAGTGGAAGAAAGTCTGCAAAGTACACCATTAAAAAGCCCCTTGAAGGCTAGAAATTCAATAAAGCTCATAATTCTGAATATGCTCTGTCTCAGGGTTAAAACAAAGGTGTTCATCTATAGAGTGTCTACTTTGTCTATGAGCAACAAGCGTTTTCAAGTATCATTGACAGAAACACTTCGTAACTATAATATAGGCAAAAGCAAGCACTTGTTTAGCTGGGAGTTAACTCACAAGAGCCTGGAAGTCTAGTCTGTTAATCTCAGGATTAAACATCTCAGGGCCAGTGCCCACCCTGCAGTTTTGTGCATGTTGTAAAGGTCACTTGGTTAGGGAGTTGGGCCAGTGATCTCAGGCTGCTGTGCCAAAATACCTCAGACAGGACAGCATAAGCAAGAGAAGTCTATTTCTTCTCAGTTCTGGAGGCCGGAGATCTGAGACCAGGGCATCACAGGGCCGGTTTCTCCTGAGGCCATTCTTCTTGGCTTGGAGATGGCATCTTCTCCCTGTGTTCTCACCAGCTCATCCTTCCATGTGTGTCTGTGTCTTGATCTTTTCCACTACGGACACCTGTCACACTGGACCGGGTCCCATCCACACAAGCATTTCAGTGGAATTGGTGTTTCAGAGACCCTGTCTTCAAATGAAGGCATGTCCGGAGGTTCTAGGAGTTAGCATTTCAGCACATGAATTTGTAGGGGACACTGTTCATCCCACAATGGTCAACCACCAACTCCAGTCCTTCACATTGGGACCCTCAAGGATGAAGGTTCTTTGTGTCACCCAGGAGAGAATTAGAACTCCATTTCCAGAACCCACTCCGGACCTGATAAAGAGGGTTCTGGGGATTTGAGATTTTACTAAGTCCACATGGAGCCTGGCTCAGTCATGCTGGGCTGATGTTTGGGAGAGTCCATCTTGAACACTGCTTGGCTCACCTGACCCAGTCTCCAAAATGGTTCAGGGCAACCAAAGTGCATGCAAAAATCATTCTGTGGAAAAAAAAAAATCACCTGGACTGCAGAGAGGCGGGGGGAGTGCACAGTACAGGGGGACATTTCCCTGTAGTTTAGGAGGCTGGGAGGCAGATCACAGGCATTGCTGGAGAAGAAAGAGCTGAGAGCTCTGGGCTCAGTGCTCACACAGGGTTGAAGGGCAGGGAGGGAGGCCCTGCTGGACCCCCAGGCAGCAGGTGTGGCGCAGTGAGAGTGGGGAGGGAGGAAGGGGGAACTCAGTGGAGAGCAGCAGCCTCTAAGTCCGCCTCCACTCTCCCACCC